>ML550279.1:7713-65872 GCA_005239535.1 Nicotiana rustica | reverse complement strand
CTGAGAGTGTAATTTGGGCACTGGGAGCATAATTTGGGCGTTGAGAGAGAATTTGGGCACGGAGGAGCTCCTGGGCAGATCTGCAGATTCGCTCGTCCGACTTCGAAAACCTATACCGTTTGATCTAAAAGGTATTTTGAGATAATTCAAAAACGAAAGTTGTAGTGCTTCATGTCTAGTTTCCAGAAAGAAAAGGAAATCATCATTTGGACATCTGTAGATACCGTTATGGCCAAAATACTAAAGTATGTCACTGCAGCCACCAAAAGCGCAGACATCGCTACTTTTGCGCGACCACTGGGGTTGGATTTTCGCAGTCAGCATAGTGGATATCAGAGAATGCACTATATAAACGAGTTTTAGGGAATTATTTCACATTTTGGACCTAGGGAGCTCGGTTTGTGGTGATTGTTTGAGGTTTTTTCAAGAAATTCATTGGGGTAAATTATTCTAACTCGGATTTGGTTAATGTTTATGAATATATCAACGCTTTCATCATTTGATTAGTACGTTGAGGTAGCAATTTGGGTAAAATTGTAGAAACTTCATAAAATGCATTTTTGGGATTTGAACATCGAAATTGGAGTCGGATTTGAGTGAAACTAGTGTGGTTGGACTCGTGAGTGAATGTGTTTCCTAATTTTGTGAATTTCCTCGGATTTCGAGACGTGGGCCTGGGGGTCGGGTTTGACCTATTTGGGGATTTGTGGTTTAATTTGATAATTTTCATATGGGATTCATTTCTTTAGCGTATATTGATGATAATATACTGATTTTGGATAGAATCAGAATATTTGGAGGCCGGATCAAGGGGCAAGAGCATAGCGGGCTAGAGTTTTGTCCGATTTGAGGTAAGTAACAATAGTAAATCTAGTCCTGAGGGTATGAAATCCCGAATTTCGTACTATTTCACTATACCGAGGTGACGTACATGCTAGGTGACATGCGTGTGGGCGGGAGCCGTTAGGGATTGTGACTTGGTCCGTCCCGTAGAAATTGTAGAGTTGCATATTTTGATAAAAGATGTATAATAGCTATGTGTAGAAATGATTTTTATAACTTGGGCTGAATGCCATGTTTGGGGCCTTCTGCCCGTACTGTTTGGACCCTCTGGGGTATTTTATTACTATCCTCATACTATTTTGATTTGAAAGCATATTCTTAGTCATGATTTTACCTGTGTACTGTTTAATTCAGTTCCATTACTCTATTAAAAAGTATATGAAAGTTGTTTTGGGCTGAGTCCCCTGATTTTACTGGAATGCCCTAGTGGCTTGTGAGGTCTATGACTAAGTGAGGCCGAGGAACTGATTTGTGAGGATATGATAGGTCGAGGGCCTGAATGATTGATGCTCTGATTTGTCTTGATATATAGAGCTTGGGCTGAAGGAGCCTCCCCGGAGTCTGTACACACCCCAGTGAGCGCAGGTACCTACTGAGTGCGAGTGCCGAGTGACGAGTGATTGGGAGGCATGAGTGATGGTGAGGTATGCCCGAGGGGCTATATGAGTGATGGTGAGGTATGCCCGAGGGGATGTTCATGAGTGATTGTGAGGCTTGCCCGAGGGGCTGTTTATGAGTGATATTTTGCCCGAGGGGCTTGCTTATGAAATCACTATTTTTACTCTATTTTTATATTGAGCCTCTATTGAAATTGTTGATAATGTTTTTATATGATTTTCATTGAAACAGGAGTTTTACGAGATATTTTGATTTGGATACTGATTTGGCCTTTGTTGTTTTCACTAAGACTTTATATTGTGAACTTTATGTGATTTTACTGCTCGTCACTGCACTCAGCCTTTATTTATGGTGGTTACTTACTGAGTTGTCGTACTCACATTACTCCCTGCACCTTGTGTGCAAATTTAGGTGTTTTCTAGACACAGTTGAGGCTGTTGATTATTTCTGACGCAGATTCTCGGAGTTAGTAAGGTAGTTGCATGGCGATCGCTACCCTGCTCTTCTCCCTCCTATCTTCTTATCGTTATTTTTAGTGAATTTCCGGATTGTTTTAATCCTTGTATTGTTAGACAGATATTGTAGACGCTCATGACTAGTGACACTCGATGTCCGGTCTTTATGTCCTTATTGGTAGGATTTTGTGACTATGTGGTGAGTATGACTTGATGGTGAGAGATGTGTTCAGGTTGTTTGAATGTGACAAAAGAGTTGGGGCACGTGGTGTCCGGTAACGATAATTAGATGGTCAAATAAGTGCGGGGAGAGCTTTCAGAAGCTCAAGAATGCTTTGACCACAACTCCAGTGTTAGTTAAGCCATCAGCATCAGGTTTTCATACCGTGTACTGTGATGCCTTGAGGGTAGGTACTGGTTGTGTTTTAATGGAGGATGATAAATTATTTGCGTAAAAGCTACTATTTTGGAAGGGTATAGAGAGATATTAGTTTGAGAATAAGCAGTTGGGGTTATCTCCCACGGGGTGTCCTGAGGTTATGTGATCCTTATGTTGTTTTATAGCAAGTTCTCTTTTACCAGTAGATGATATATGTTTCAATTTGAGTTTATATCGCTTGTGGAAGTTGTCATGGCTATTACAATGATGAATGCAAGATTTGCAGATGATTTGAGTTATCAGATGATTTTTGTGATATGAGCTTATGAAGGATTTAGTTGAATCTTACTGCGGTATTGTGGCAGTGATAGCGTATGGGCATTGTGAGTTATTGTTTGTCTTGATCTATGGCTTTGAGCCAAGTGGGGGAGTCTGCTAATGATAAGTTGATTGCAAGATTATGCGTTGTATTGGTTTTAGTTCGAGGTATACTAGTGAATTAGTTATGACTTGCAGAGATGGAGTTTGAGAATGACTCGAGTAATGGAAATCTTTGGATACAGGTTGTAATATACTCTGTGGGTAAACGGTTTTTATTGAATGATTGAGTTGTATTTGTAAAGGGTGTAGTGTGTGCGGAGTAGGGATTTTCTTGGTTGCTTAGAAATGTGGATTTCTTCCTTGGGTGTTGGTGTACTAATGGGGGCACATGTCGTTCGGTCCGCTCGGTCGCTTTAACTGGGATTTGAGCAGAATAAACGACTCTCGAGAATGGCTCTGATGGACTCAAGATTCATGTGTGACAATTGGGAATCTTCAGGATGTGTATTCAGCTAGAAATTGAGATTCACCTTGGAGGGTGTCAAGACTTGTGGAATTTCTACAGTATTATGGGTTCTACATTTCGGTATCATGAAAGGGAAAGAATAGCTTAAATTCATAGATAGTCTCTTTAGAGTAAGTGTTTGTTTTGTGCTACTTTTGGGGTGTTTAGGAGAACATTCAGCGGCTTATAAGCCTTAGGGCGGTGTGGTTTATGCTAGGATCTCGTGTGCTGAGTTGTGGTCGAGGATTTTGGTGTTATGGCAAGGAGAAGGATTAATTTGAAAGTAATTCAGAAGCGACTCGGAGAAATAGGACTTCTTGATAATAGGTTCGATCGGCATGGTAATAATTGAGATCGGTTCTTTGGGTGTTTATGATATGGTAAGGTTCTACGTGCGATTCGTGGCAGTGCCCTTGGGTTGTGGAGACCTGCGTAGCTTGGTTGAGATTGAGGGATTCAGTCTTGACGGGTTGGTTAAGTGAAAATATATTTAGGAAATTTTTAATAGCTATGTGTTTTAGAAAGTTGTATAATAGCTATGTGTTTTAGAAATGATTCTTATAACTTGGGTTGAATGCCATATTTGGGGCCTTGTGCCCGTATTGTTTCGACCTTCAGGGGAATTTTTTACTATCCTCACACTGGTTTAATTTGAACGCATATCCTCAGTCATGATTTTACCTGTGTACTGTTTAATTCAGTTTCATTACTATATTTTAAAGTATATGAAAATTGTTTTGGGCTGAGTCCCCTAATTTTACTGAAATGCCCTAGTGACTTGTGAGGTCTATGACTGAGTGAGGCCGATGGCCTGATTAGTGAGGATATGATAGGCCTGAATGATTGATGCCATGATTTGTCTTGATATATAGCGCTTGGGATGAAGGAGCCCCTCCGGATTCTATACACACCCCTAGTGAGCGCATGTACCTACTGAGTGCGAGTGCCGAGTGCCGAGTTATAGGGAGACATGAGTGATGGTGAGGTATGCCCTAGGAGCTATATGAGTGATGGTGAGGTATGCCCGATGGGTTGTTCATGAGTGACTGTGAGGCTTGCCCGAGGGGTTGTTTATGAGTGATATTTTGTCCGAGGGACTTGTTTATGAAATCACTATTTTCACTCTATTTTTATATTGAGCCTCTATTGAAACTGTTGAAAATGTTTTTATATGATTTTCATTGAAACTTGAGTTTTACGTGATATTTTGATTTGGATACTGATTTAGCCTTTGTTGTTTTCACTAAGACTTTATATTGTGAACTTTATGTGATTTTACTACTCGTCACTGCACTCGGCCTTTATTTATGGTGGTTACTTACTGAGATGGCGTACTCACGTTACTTCCTGCACCTTGTGTGTAGATTCAGGTGTTTTCTAGACACGGTTGAGGCTGTTGATTATTTGTGACGCAGATTCTCGGAGTTAATAAGGTAGCTGCATGGCGTTCGCTGCCCTGCTCTTCTCCCTCTTGTATTCCTATAGTTATTTTTAGTGAATTTCGGGATTGTTTTAGTCCTTGTATTGTTAGACAGATATTGTAGACACTCATGACTAGTGACACCCGATGCTGGGCCTTTATTTCTGTATTTTTTCTTTGTTTTGAAATTTCTTATGAATGTTTTATCGCTAATAGCTTGATAGTAAATATTTTTGAAAAGAAATATTGTGTTGTTTGGGGAGTGAGTCGGCTAGCCTAGTACCACGATAGGCGCCATCACGATTTGGTAGTTGGATCGTGACAAATCTTCAGTCTTTTCTTAAGTCCAAAACACCATACGAACTTAGTCGAGCCCTCGAATCACATCAAACAATGCTAAAATCACGAATCACCCTCCAATTCAAACTTAAAGAACTTGAAACTTTAAATTTCCAATCCGATGCCGAAACCTATCAAACCATGTCCGATTGACCCCAAATTTTGCACACAAGTCATAATTAACATTACGGACCTACTCCAACTTTCGGAATCGGATTCTGACCATGATATAAAAAATTCCACTACCAGTCAAAATCTCCAAAAACTCGACTTTTGCCATTTCAAACCTAAATGAGCTACAGACTACCAAAACACCATCCGGACACGCCCCTAAGTCCAAAATCATCCAACATAGCTAATGGAACCGAGGAAACTCCATTCCAGAGCCGTCTTCACATAGTTTCAACTACAGTAAAAATCCTAAGACTTAAGCTTCTGTTTAGGCTAAGCGTCCCAAAACACTCCAAAACCCAAAACGAATCCTCCCAGCAAATCACATAATCAGAAACAAGTACGGGGGAAATAATTAATAGGGGACCGGGGCTATAACTCTCAAAATGACCGGCCGAGTTGTTACATCCTCCCCCTCTTAAAACAATCATTCATCCTCGAACGAGCATAGAGACATACATGAAGTGGTGAAAAGATGAGGATAACAACGGCGCATATCCTACCTCGACCGGCTAACCCCTCCACTGAACCTTCACTGATGCAGTGTTCTTTGACCTAGCTTTTGAACATGTTTGTCAAAAATAGCCACTGGATCCTCAACATAAGATAGATCCTTATCCAACTGGACTGAGCTGAAATCCAACACATGAGATGGATCGCCATGATACCTCCAGAGCATGGAAACATGAAATATTGGATGAACTCCTGCTAGGCTGGGAGGTAAGGCAAGCTCATAAGCAACCTCCCTGACAGGCTGCAACACCTCAAAAGGACCAATAAACCCTAAGCTCAGCTTGCCCTTCTTTCCGAACCTCATAACGCTCTTCATAGGCAAAACCCGGAGCAAGACCCGCTCTCCAACTATGAATGTAACATCGCGAACCTTCCAATCCGCATAACTCTTCTGCCTGGACTGGGCTGTGCGAAGTCAATCCTGAATCACCTTAACCTTCCCCAAGGCATCCTGAACCAAGTCTATACCCAATAATCTAGCCTCACCCTGCTAAAACCAACCCACTGGGGAGCGACACCGCCTACCATACAGATCCTCATACGGTGCCATCTAAATGCCAGACTGATAACTGTTGTTGTAGGAATACTCCTCAAGAGGCAAGAACTATTCCCACGAACCTTCAAACTCCATCACACACGCATAGAGCATATCCTTTAATATCTGAATAGTGCGCTCGGACTTTCCATCCGTCTGAGGATGAAATGTCATGCTCAGCTCCACTCGAGTACCCAACTCATGTTGTACGGCCCTCCAAAACCGTGATGTAAACTACGTGCCTCAGTTAGAGATGATAGATACCGATACTCCATGATTCCTGACGATCTCGCGGATGTAAATTCGAGCTAGCTACTCCGAAGAATATGTAGTCATCACAGGAATGAAAAGAGCTGACTTGGTCATCCTGTCCACAATAACCCAAACTGCATCAAACTTCCACTGAGTCCGTGGGAATCCAACAACGAAATCCATAGTAATCTGCTCCCATTTCCACTTCGTAATCTCTATCTTCTAAAGAAACCCACCTGGCCGCTGATGCTCATACTTCACCTGCTGGCAACATAGGCATCGATCTACATACTCTACTATGTCCTTCTTCATTCTCCTCCACAAATAATGCTCCCTCAAGTCTTGATACATCTTCGCGGAACCTGGGTGAATGGAGTACCGCGAACTGTGAGCCTCCTGAAGAATCAACTCACGCAAACCATCCACATTAGGCACACATAGCCTGCCCTGCATCCTCAATGCACCATCGTCTCCAATAGTGACCTCCTTAGTATCACTGTGCTGGACTCTGACCTTAAGGACAAGCAGATAGGGATCGTCATACTGACCCTCCCTGATACGATCATAAAGAGAAAATCGATAGACCACACAAGACAATACTCGACTCGGCTTAGAAATATCCAGTCTCACAAACTTGCTGGCTAAGGCCTAAAATTCAACGCCATGGGCCTCTCTGCTGCTAGTAGATATGCTAAGCTCCCCAAACTCTCTTCCCGGCGACTCAAGGAATCGGCCACCACATTGACCTTCCCAGAATGGTACAAAATGGTGATATTATAATCCTTAAGAAGCTCTAACCACCTCCTCTGATGCAAATTAAGATCCTTCTACCAAAACAGATGTTGCAAACTCCGGTGATCAGTGTAGATCTCACAGGGAACACCGTACAAATAGTGCCGCCATATCTTCAAAGCATAAATAATAGCAGCTAGCTCAATGTCATGGATAGGATAGTTATTCTCATACACCTTCAGCTGTTTGGATGCTTAGGCAATCACCCTACGGTCCTGCATCAACACCGCACCGAGACCAACCCGCGACGCATCACAATATGCAGTATAAGATCCTCAACTCGAAGGCAATACCAATACTGGGGTTGTAGTCAAAGATTTCTTGAGCTTCTGGAAGCTCTCCCCACACTCCTCTGTCCATCTGAGTGGAGCGCCCTTCTGGATCAGCCTAGTCATAGGTGTTTCAATAGATGGGAATCCCTCAACAAACCGACGGTAATACCCCGCCAAACTAAGGAAGCTCCAGATCTCTATAGTTGAGGACGGTCTGGGCCAACTCGGCACTACTTCGAGCTTCTTCGGATCCACCTTGATCCCTTCACTCGACACCACCTGACCCAAAAATGTGCCACGGAATCTAACCAGTACTCACATTTTGAGAACTTTGCATATAACTTCTTTTCTCTCAAGGTTTGAAGCACCGTCCTCAGGTGCTGCTCATGATCCTCCAGAGTCCGGGAATACACTAGAATGTCATCAATGAATACGATGACAAAAGAGTAAATATAGGGCCGGAACACACTGTGCACCAAGTGCATAAAAGCTGTTGGGGAATTGGTCAGACCAAATGACATCATAAGGAAATCGTAGTAGCCCTACTGAGTCTTGAAAGCAGTCTTCGGGATATATGGCTCCAAAATCTTCAACTGATGATAGCTTGAACGTAAGTCAATCTTGGAAAACACTCTAGCACCCGATAACTGATCAAATAGGTCATAAATACGAGGGAAAGGATATTGGTTCTTCACTGTGACTTTGTTCAACTTGCGATAATCAATGCACATACGCATAGAACCATCTATTTTTTTCACAAACAAGACAAGGGCACCCTAAGGTGACACACTAGGCTGAAGGTAGCCCTTATCAAGCAATTCCTGTAACTGTTACTTAAACTCCTTCAACTTAGGAGGGGCCATAAGATAAGGAGGAATAAAGATGGGTTGAGTTCGCGACAACAAATCAATACCAAAGTCGATATCTCTATCGGGCGGCATGCCCGGAAGATCAACTGGAAACACATCAGGAAAATCCTTCACTACTGGGACTGACTCAATTGTAGGGGTATCAATACTGACATCTCTCACATAAGCTAGATACGCATCACACCCCTTCTCAACCATTCTTTGAGTTTTAAGAAATGAAATAACTCTACTGAGAGTGTAATCTAAGGTACCCCTCTACTCTAATCTCGGTAAACCTGGCATATATAGCATCAGGGTCTTGGTGTGACAATCAAGAATAGCATAATGGAGCGACAACCAGTCCATGCCCAAGATAACATCAAAGTCTACCTTGGTGAGCAATGATAAATCGGCTCTGGTCTCAAAACCACTAAGAGCAATCAAACACGATCGATACACGCGGTCCACAACAAGAGAATCTCCCACATGGGTAGAGACATAAACATGGGAACTCACAAAATCTCGAGATACGCTCAAATGCAAGGCAAAATAAGATGAAACATAGGAATAAGTGGAGCATGTTATCGAATAGAACCAATGCATCTCTATGACAGACCAGAACAATACTTGCAATGATAGAATCAGAAGCAAAGGCCTCTTTACGAGTAGGAAGGGCATAGTATCTGGCCTGGCCTCCCTCTCTAGGGCGACCTTTACCTCCCTGACCTCCACCTCGAGCTGGCTGAGCTGGTGGAGTGGAAGTTGTTGCTACAATCATAGCCTGGGAACCCTGTGGAGCATGTTGTGGCTGAGAAGTCTGTGGAGGTGCACTCCTCCTAAGTCAGGGAAAATCCCTCACCATATGACGAGTGTCGCCACACTCAAAACAAGCTCTGGGAAGGCGTGGCTGATGTTGCTAGCTCGGTCCAAGTCTGCTGGACTTGACGCTAAAAGCACCCCGTGCAGGAAGCACGCTAGATACTGGAGGTGCATAATAAGGCTCTTAGGGCCTAGGAGGGGCTGGAATGCCACTAGAGTCTAGAAGAGCTGAATGAATAGGGAGACTCCATAGCCCTTACCATGTCGAACTGTAGTTGGGGCACGAGCACCAGAATAATGGCCAGACTCTCGAGACCTCTTGGCCTCTATCTCCTCTATCTCCCGAGCAAGCATGCCCTACAGTCTCCTAGCAATACTCTCAACCTACTGATACGTGATATCCGTCTCTAACTCCCAAGCCATTCTAGTCCCGATGCTGGGATGGAGTCCCTCAATAAATCGACGGAGGCTCTCTCGAACTGTAGAAACCAAGATCGGTGCATGCCTAGCCAAGTATATGAAACGAACTGCATACTCTAAAATAGTAATAGCACCCTGTGGCAACTTCTCAAATTCCGCGCCTCATGCGTCCATGAGGCTCTGAGGGACATACTCTTTTAGAAACATGCCCGAGAATTGAGTCCATGTAAGTGAAGCTGCCTCAGCCGGACTGTCCAACTCATAAGCACGCCACCACTGATAGGCTGCTCCCCTAAGTTGAAACACCGTGAAAGAAACCCCACTCGACTCTGTTATGCCCATAGTACAGAGGATATAGTGGAACTCCTCCAAAAATCCCTAAGCATCCTCTGACGCTAGGCCACTGAATGTAGGTCTTGTACCTCTCGAGCCTATGCTGCTCCTCCTCTGACAATGTTGCCCTACCCTCGGGCTGAACTGGGGCTACAGGTGGCAGCGGTATAACCTCTGGAATCTGATCAACCTGAACCCGCTGTTCTGGGGTGCGGGCGACGGGAGTCTAATAAATCAGCTTGTGACTTACGACACCTATGAACCTAGAGCTCTTATACCAACTTGCCACGACCCAAATTCTCCCTCCGTGAATTATCATGTCGGCACCTAGTCTCTACGCCTAGGTAAGCCTAACACTTTGCAGAAATGAATTGAAAAACATGAAAATTAACAACTAACAGTAGCAAATATTTTAAATAAGCAATTGAGATGCAGCTTGGCATATACAATAATCAACTCTCGAAATATGCATAACAATCCCAAGACCTGAAACACCGTAAGTCACAAGCTTCTACGAATTTCTAATTGTTCTATACATCAGTGTCTATATAAATAAGCGAAGAATCTACATAAGGGGATAGAGGGAGACTCCGAGGTCTGTGGACACAAGCAAATGTACCTTGAAGTCTCCTGAAAAGCAGCAATCGCGCAACTAAACTCGAGGCTTGGATCTGCACACGATAGTACCTGGATCTGCACACGATAAACATGTGCAGGAGAGGCGTGAGTACACCACAACGTACCTAGTAAGTGCCAAGCCAAACCTCGGTGAAGTAATGACGAGGTCAGGTCAAGATAAAATGACACCTATTATATATACTGGTATATATATAATAAAAACAAGACAAAATGAAATAACACAGTAAAATAAAGACCGAAATTTAACAAGAATGAAATCATAGAAAAGTAACAGATTAGTACACAGAGATAACAACTAGGGATCTCCCGAGATACTGTCTCGTAGTCCCAAATATAAATATGCAGGGGGATCTCCCGGAATACCGTTCTGTAGTCCCAAAGTAAATATGCAAGACAGGAGGGATCTCCCGGAATACCGTTCGGTATTCCCAAAGTAAATATGCAAGGGGATCTCCCAGAATACCGTTCCATAGTCCCAAAGTAAATATGCAACTCAACAACAGAAATAACAATTACAGCAAGAAATCCTAATATTTGGAATAAGTTCAAATAAAGGAAAAAGGCAGGAAATTCACTAAACATGTTGCGCAGAGTCCATATAAACAATTAAGGCAAGTAGCCATGCTATTATAAGCTAACATGATACAACACATGCTGATATAACTCAAATACGAAGGAAACAGGTTATTGCTTAGCATAAACCGGGTTTTACAACAATTATACCGTGTACGTACTCGTCACCTCACGTACACGGCGTTCACGTATCAAAAATAGTACTAAATCCTAGGGGGATTTCCCCCCCACAAGGTTAGGCAACCCACTTACCTCGAACCAAACTCAATCAATCAGTCACAATGCGTTTCCCACGAATATCCGGCTCCGAATGTCCCAAATCTATCCAAAACCAATTACATAACATAAATACAACTACAAGAAACTAATCTAGCTAATGAAATCAAAACTAAGGCAAGAAATTGGAAAATCGCCCAAAAAAGTCTCCCTGGAACCACGTCTGGGAATCGTGTAAAATTAAACATATATCAACACCCATTCACTCACGAGTTCACTCGTACAAAAATTACTCAAATCCAATACCAAAATCTCGATCAAAACCCCAAAATTCGGCCTAAGAACTTTTCTCAAACTTTTCCCAATTTTCCACCTCAAATCACTAATTAATGATAAAATTAAAGACATAATCATGGGAATTAACCAAAACAAGGTAAAGATAGCTTACCCCAAACACCCACGTGAAAATCCCTCCAAAACTCGCTTAATTCCGAGCTCTCAGGTCCAAATGGTGAAAAATGAAACAAACCCTCGATTTTGAACTTTTAAATCTGCTCAGGTGCTTCCTTCATTGCGAACGTGCCCATCTCCCTATGTTCGCGTAGAACACAAGTTCACAGATCGAAATTCCTCTTTCGTGAACGCGAGTGCCCTCTCGTGAATGTGTAGCTTCACTTGCCGGACCCTTCGCGAACGCGGTCTCCTTTACGCGAATGCAAAGAACAACTTTCCTTCCTATACCAGCTCCTCTTCACGAACACGGGACCTCCCTCGCTAATGCAAAGAAGGAAACCAGAGTTGGAGACTTTAGCAAAATCTGCAGTCTTTTCTTAAGTCCAAAAGGTCCGCTATCACCCGAAATCAACCTGAGGCCCCAGGGACCAACACCAAACATACCAAAAAGTCCTAAAACACCATATGAACCTAGTCGAGCCCTCGAATCACATCAAACAGTGCTAAAATCACGAATCACCCTCCAATTCAAACTTAAAGAACTTGAAACGTCAAATTTCCATAACCGATGCCGAAATCTATCAAACCACGTCCGATTGGCCCAAATATTGCACACAAGTAATAATCAACAATACGGACCTACACCAACTTCCGAAATTAGATTCCGGCCCTGATATCAAAAAGTCCACTCCGATCAAAATCTCCAAAAACTCGACCTTCGCCATTTCAAGCCTAAATGAGCTACATACCTCCAAAATACCATCCGGATACGCCCCTAAGTCCAAAATCACCCAACGGAGCTAACGAAACCGGCGAAACTCCATTCTAGAGTCGTCTTCATACAATTCCGACTACAGCCAAAATCCTAAGACTTAAGCTTCCATTTAGGGAATAAGTGTCCCAAAACACTTCAAAACCCAAAACTAACCCTCCCGACAAGTCACATAAGTATAAACAAGTAGGGAGAATAGTTAATAGGGGATCGGGGCTATACCTCCTGTAACGACCAACTGGGTTGTTACAGGCAATTTTCCAATTTTTTGCTAAAATCATTATTTCATTATTTAAACTAGTTTCCTAAAGCTTTATTTATAGTATGAATGTTTTTGGCTAGATACGAGCCGTTCGGAGTTGGAAAAACAAGGGAAATGCCTTCTAATTAATTCATTGACCATGATTTGAGGTAACTGACTTGTCTAACCTTGTGTGAGGGAAATTCCCCTTAGGATTTGGTACTGTGGTGATAAATTGTGATATATGAAGGCCGTGTACGCAAGGTGACGAATGCATACACGGGCTAAATGTTGAATTTTTTTTTTCTACGTAGTTTCTGCTTAACCAAAGAATTAGATCCCTTGACTAAAGTTATTTTTAGGATGAACACGAGTTTTTGATAATCAAGAAATAATGATAATTACGAATGAGTAAGTAAGTATATAATAATAAGATGCACAGAAAAGTAAAGTGTATTATGTTCGTAGTTCGGATGTCCCTTACAAGTTAACTTTTATTCCCTTATATAGGGAATTCTTTGGGATAACGTCTACCTCTTGCAATGATAACTCATTAATGACTAATTATTACATTAATGTAACTTTACAAAGAATAACCGTAACTGTTGCGTGAAGGTTGTGTAACGTGTGGATCATTAATTGAAGATCTTTTAATCTGCCCATAGCTCTGTCCAGATTCATTCTTACCGGGTCTCTTCCTTGTCTCAATCAAGTTGAGTTTCCCGTAGCTGATTACCCCGTAGGTATATCGTGTCGTGCCTCTTTGCCTTGAACCTCCTTATAGAATCATGTCCAGCTGTCAAGTTTCCCTTGGTCCACGTAACTGGCTAAGTCATCAAGAATTATCATATGTGTGAAGCTCGTTTTTACGAATACAGATAGTACCCCCACTTACCATTTATTTATCGATTAATATTTGGTAAGTGGATATGCATTTATGGCGGGAATATTTTGCCGCCGCTTTACTTTGAAATATTGTATCCTTCTCTGAACATAGGCGTCGCTTGTCACTTTTATTTAATGCTTAATCCATGTGTCACTTCCGGGTTGGTTCTGCAATTACTCATCGCATTTTAGGGATTTTTGCGGTTGCATCAGTCACGAAGTGACACCTTCAATTATGACTTTCACATCATTGTTTTTATTTTTATTTTTGACGTTTGTCTTCGAGTATAAATACCCCTTTTCCTTTCTTTACTTTCACAAAAAACTTTCATTCTTTGTTTGTGAAGAACTTTTTCCTTGTCTTTGTAAATATGTCTTCTTCGAACCAACCTAAGGGAGTGAGAAACGTTGATGATTTGACCCCTTCTTCTGCTTCGACGCGGAGCTGGAGAGGTGGTAGATTGAGGAGTTTAGTTTATACTCCTTCAAGAGGTTCTTCCTCTTCGCATATTACTTCTCCTCCTTCTGCTAGGTCTTTAATTTCTCCGAGAGCGGGGGTTTCTAGATCTTCGTCAAGAGGTAGAGAACATCACAAACCTTTACGCGAACCCCGAGTGGATGAAATCATTCCTGCTGAGTTTACCTTCACTAGGGATAATCAAGTCCTTACAGATCAGTCGTCATCCCTTGATAGTGCTGATAGGTACCCTACCCTAATCACCGAAGGTTTAATTCCTCTTGTTCGCAGGGACTATTTTTAGGAGTTCGATTTTCCTGTCATCGTTCCGAATGGCAACCAAAGAATAACGTCTTACAAGACGGGGTATTATTTTGTTTATACCTACCCTTTTACCTTAGGCTTTAGACTTCCCATTGATCCAGTTATCATTGAGTTATGCCATTTTTTCGATATTTGCTTGGGAAAAGTCGTTCCTATTATATGGCGAGTTGTTGTATGTCTCAGATGTTTAGCTATTTTAGATATGGTCCCTTTCACCTTTAATCATCTTATTCACCTTTATCCCCCGACGTTGTTTGGTCAAGGTATTTTTACTCTGGCTGCCAGGAGTAAAAGAGTGTTGGTGACCCCTGATGATGATAAGGATAGAGGTTGGTACCTTCTGTACGTTGTTGTGCCTACTGCTGGTTTAGTAGGTGAAGAAAAGCTTCCCTTCCCTGAGAAGTAGAATCATGCACGTGAGTGAATTTTAGCTCACATTCATTGATTTTTGCTTTAAATGTTTTATTAACACTGTAGCTGTTTCTTTTTTTTTCAGCAATCATGGGTACTGTCGAGAATGTCTCCGGTATTCGTGGTTGGGTATAAAAGCTTTTGTCGATTGCTCCGTTGGAAGAAAGGTCTTGGAAGTACTTCTCCGGGAAGTATGGTTGGAAAGTGAAAACTCACGGTAAGTGAAGATTTTGTTTCCGCTTCTTTCCTTGCTCGAGTCTCTTTGTTGTTTTACCCTTTTTCTTTTGATAGGGTTTCCCTCGTGGGGCGTCTGTTGTATCCATTCCCAAATTGTCCCTGGCTCAGGCCCAGGAAATTATTTCAGGTTCTTCTTCTTCGAAGACAAAGGTTGATGGGTCTAGGACCTCAGAAGAAGAAGAGGAGGAGGAGGAAGATGATCTTGGACGAAGAGTCTACACCTGTGGTTGCGCCTTCTGTGCCTGAAATTGGACTTTCTGCCTCCGAGGATGCTACCTCCTCTCCCGTGCATGATTCTGTTAATCATTTGTTTCTTGAAGGTTTTGGTCCCGTAGGTGATGAAGTTCCCTCGGCCGGTTTTCCTCCTTCTTTCAGTGAAATCCCTTCTAATGCTCCAGTTATTCCTCCTACTTCCGTGGCTATTTTTGCTCCTACTGTTGTTGTTGCTCCCATGGCTTTTTCGACTCCTTCTTTGTCTGTGGATCCTACATCTCTACCTGCTTCCGTGCCTTCTGTTAGAGCAGTAGGGTCTTCCAGCAGGGAGATCAGGCAGGTGCTGATAGAGGTTCCACCTGATGGGAGTCTCTTTAAAAAGTATGGCCAGCCTGATGTGTGGCTGAAACCCTTGATAGGCCCGATAGAGAGAGCCAAGCTAGACAACCATAGTTCCCTGACATAGGATAACGAGGTCGTGCATACTTCTTTAAAGGTAGAGTGCATTTTCTTGCATTTCATTCTTGTACATGTATTTACCGTATCTAACTGGTTATCGTTTTATAGATCAATCTTATAGGAACGAAGCTTATGATTAGGGTTTCTAACACGGAGCAAGAAATGAAAGAGTGGCATGCTGAAGCAAATAACTGGAAGGGGCAATATGAAAGCTTAAGGCTCGACATGGAGGCTTTGGAAGAAGAAAAATGTACCTTGGAGCAGCAGGCGAGAGTCATGGCAGCGGAGTTGGCAGTGGAGAAGGCTTCTTCTAATCAAGCGGGCAAAGATAAGAGTATCCTTGAGTCCTCATTTGCTGAGCAATTGTCTCGTGACTCAGAAGAAGTTAGGAGCTTGAAGGCCTTACTGGACCAAAAGGAGGAGTATTCAGGCGAGCTGATGCAGACCCAGGAAGATCTCCGCAATTCCGTAGATAAAATTCGATTCCTGGAGAGATCTATCACACCTTTAAGGGCCGCCAAAGATGCTGTTGAGGCTGAGAGGGACGGGCTGAGAGATGAAGTTATGATATGGTAGAAGGATTATGAAGCTCTTGAAGACGCGGCAGCTGTCGATGTTAGTTGGTCGCACATGAATTCACGCCTCGACACATTGACTGAAATGAGTAGAGAGGATTTCGACCTTAATGCTGAAATTGCTAAAATTAAGGAAGCCATGGATAAGTCTCAACAAGGTCAGAATCTCTCTTCACCTGAAGATGAGGCTCCTGCTGTTCAAGTCTCCTTGTCCCAAGCTGCTCCTGCTCCCTCTGCTAGTGAAGAAGTCAACCCCCTTCCTGATGAAGTTTGAGAAGTTGGTTCCTCCCTTTTTTTTCTTTGTCCCAATTGGTGGTTACCCCCAGTCCCATCGGAGGTAAATTTGGAACTCTTAAATTCCCCAACTGGAAACTTAGGGGCACCATAATGTATAAACACTATATACGGCTAAGTATAAGTTGATACTTAGTTTTTACTTAGCCGTTTTAATATATATATATATATGCAAGTATGACTTTTGTTTTCCTTTGAGATTCACTCTTCTTAAGTCTTTTGCATGCTTTATTTTCGAGGTTTTAGTTTTACCTCTGCGTTTTGCATTAAAATTCTTTAGATTATCCGCACCTTTTTGTAATAGGTACGATTTTGAAAGAGGGCCCCTTTTCTTTTTGATCGACACTTAATGAAGAAGACATCTCAACTTCATAATGGTGTAATAATGTAATAGAGAGATAGGAATTTTTCACATGTTTAAGAATGTTTTGAAGAAAGTTTTTGTTTGAACTTTCACATCATTTTACATGTGTTTGATTATTGTCTAAAACTCATGTTGCAACTGTTTTCTTTGAACAGGTTTTGATATATACTTGTATTTCGTAACTGTTTTTCTTATGTAACATTTTTTTCGAGTTAATACAAGAGAATAATTGTTTTTCGTTCATAATAATTTTTATAAAGGTAGGGGTTTTTAGGGGGTCCCAAGTCCTGCATCCACCAAGAAAATTTCTTCCCTTAAGCGTAAAACTTCAGATTGTAAGGCGTTTCCACCACATACGAAAAAACTGGAATTAGATCTTGGAAATGATCGACTCAAATAGATGCTCATCATAAGCTTTTTTTCCCCTCCTCTTCGTGTTCTATTGATCAGAAGCATCCAGCAGCACCACGCCAGTAGAAAGAGTGTTGCTACTAAGCTAAGCTGCTATTGCCGTTTTTACTAATAATAAATTTTAATAATCATGAGGAAAATGCTTTTTCATCCGTAACTATTTTATTCGATAATGATTTTTCAAATAAGTACAAGGATTTTGATCTTTCATCCGTAACTATTTTATTTGATAACAGTTTTCTATACAAGGACTTCGTAACTGTTTTTAGTTACAACAGTTTTTTGAATGAGTACAAAGATGATGATCTTTTATCCACAATTGTTTTTAGTTACAACAGTTTTCTTTTTGAATAAGTACAAATATGTGCATTCCTTCCTCTTAGAAAATATTTTACCTTTTAACTTGAACATACATTTATGAACATGTTCGAAGGTTTTATAGATCAGGATTTGTGTTTTGAGTCTTTGGCTCTTTCGATTCTGCTCGTATCACTTGACTTGTTGGGTAGATGGATCTTCAGGCTCGAGCTTTGACTTTTTGATAGTGTTCTTTGCTTCGTCTTTGCCTTCCATACTGTGTAGTCCCCCAAGTGTTTGATCTTTGAAGGATAAAATCTCGAGCACTTGACTATTCCTTCCTTGTGGTCTTTTTCCTGAAAAGGAAAAACGTACAGGACTCAAAGGTATATAGTTTTTATATGATGACTGCTTAACCCTTTAAAACGTCCATCAGAAAGTGTAACCCTAGACCGGGAATTCAGTTACTTCCTCGCGTCTTTGCAGGTCTAATATCATCATCTGGTGATGGGTTAGCTTTATGCCTATCATCTAAAATGGTTAGTAAAAATTTTAACTGTACAAGAAGAAAATCGAACGTGTGATACCTTACCGGGGGTATTCCTTTTCCTTAGAAATAATACTTCTTCAAATGGATGGCATTCCATCTTGTTGGTAAGATCCCGCCATCCATAGCTTCCAGCTCATAGGAGCCCTTTCCAGCTATGCCTCGGACTTTGTAGGGTCCTTCCTAATTTGGACATAATTTTCTCGTACCAGCTTCTTTGGTTGATTGAAAGACTTTTTTGAGGACGAATTCCCCAATCTTGAAGTATCTGAGATGAGCTTTACGATTGTAATAACGCTCTATGATTTGTTTTTGAGCTGTCATCTGTATTAGCGCTGCTTCTCTTCTTTGTTCGAGCAGGTCCAGATTGGTCCTCAATTCGTTGTTGTTTGCATCCTCCGTGGCTGTTGTAAACCTTATGCTTGATTTTCCAATCTCCACAGGTATTAAGGCTTCTGAGCCATAGACAAGTGCGAACAGAGTCTCTCCCGTGGCTATTTTTGAAGTTGTTCTGAAGGCCCATAGTACCGCTGGTAATTCATCAGGCCAATTTCCCTTGGCTTTCTCTAGCCGTTTCTTTAGGTTGTTGATGATGACTTTATTTGTTGATTCGTCTTGACCATAAGCCACGGGGTGATACGGTGTTGAAGTAATCCGTTTGATTTGCCAACTTTCGAAGAATTCTGTGATTTGTGTGCCTATGAATTGTGGGCCATTATCACATACGATCTCCTTAGGTATTCCAAAGCAGCATATTATGTTTCGCCATAAGAAGCTTTTAACTTCCTTTTCTCGCACTTGTTTGAAAGCTTCTTCCTCTACCCATTTTGTAAAATAGTCGGTTCGCACGAGTAAGAACCGTACCTTCCTTTAGCTTCGGGAAGGGGTCCCATGATATCCATGCCCCACTTCATGAATGGCCATGGTGATATTATTGGGTGAAATAGTTCCGTTGGTCAATGCATGTTATTGGCAAACCGTTGGCATTTATCGCATTTGGATACGAAGCTCTCAGCTTCTTCTTCCATCTTAGGCCTATAATACCCAGCTCTGATAAGGGTTTTGACCAAGGATCTCGCCCATGCGTGATTTCCATAGTGTCCTTCGTGGACTTCTCTCATTACGAACTTCGTTTGATTAGGTCCGAGGCATTTAGCTAGGGGACCTCCGAACATCTTGCGATATAATGAGTTACGAATGAGGCAGTATCAGGCAGCTTTTCGCCGAAGTGCTTGAGCTGCTTTTTTGTCTTCAGGTACGGTGCCATTCTGCAAAAAATTTAAAATTTCGTTTCTCGAATCCTAGGTTAAATTATTGAAAGTTACCTCATTTTTGTCCTGGTCTATTTCTGAATGAAATAGATGGACGAGAATTGCATTGTCCTTGTTTGTAACTTCCGTGACTGCTGCGAGGTTAGCTAATGTGTCTGCTTTCGCATTTTCTTCTCTAGGTATTTGTATAACCTTCCACATTTTGAATTGTCTCACGAGATCTCGTGCCTTTTCTAGATATTGTTGCATCCGAGTCTCCCGAGCGATGTAAGTCCCCTGCATCTGATTTACTACTAGTTGGGAGTCACTCTTGATTACGATTTGCNATTAGCACCGTTAAAGAGTTGTAACTCTTTTTCCACTTCAGGGACAATGCTATTATTAAAATCAGCGACAAAATCAACTAAAATTTGAGACTTTATCGCAGTCCTAGGCTGATATATTATGTCATGCTTGCTCAATTCTACGGCCCACTTAGCTAATCTTCCTGATAGTTCTTGTTTATGCAATATATTTCTCAATGGATAAGAGGTTACAACAGTGATTGGATGACATTGAAAATATGGCCTCAACCTTTTAGATGTCGTGATTAGAGCTAAGACTAATATTTCCAGATGTGGGTATCTAGTTTCAGCATCTAGTAATGTCTTGCTTACATAATAAATAGGAGATTTTTTACCTTTATCTTCCGTTACCAATACTGTACTTACAACACTTTCTGCGACGGCAAGGTGGACGTACAACTTCTCCCCCTCATTTGGCTTTGATAGCAACGGGGGGTTTGATAGATAAGTCTTTAGATCCTTGAGAGCCCGTTGACACTCTTTAGTCCATTCGAATTGGTTTTGCTTTTTGAGAACTAAAAAGAATTTAAAACCTTTTTTCGGAAGACCTTGAAATAAATCTTCCTAAGGCTACAATTCTTCTCGTTAGTCTTTGAACTTCTTTTTTGTTCGTAAGTATATCAGGTATTTCTTCTATAGCTTTAATTTGAGCAGGATTTACCTCTATTTCTCTATTTGATACAAGGAAACCCAAAAATTTACCAGATTCCACGCCAAAAGCGCATTTTTCTGGATTCAATTTCATATTATACCTGCGTAGAATTTCAAAGGTAATAGATAGGTGCTGGAAATGGTCTTCCGCATGTGTTGATTTTACCAGCATGTCATCGATATAAACTTCCATCGTCTTCCCCAGATGTTCTTGGAACATCTTGGTTACTAACCTCTGGTACGTGGCTCCGACATTTTTCAAGCCAAAAGGCATGACTTTGTAACAATAAGCCCCCCTGTTTGTAATAAAGGAAGTTTTTTCCTCGTCTGAGGGGTCCATTTTAATCTGATTGTAACCGGAATACGCATCTAGAAAACTTAACAATTCATGACCTGCAGTGGCAACAATCATTTTATATATATGTGGTAATGGGAATGAATCCTTGGGGCATGCTTTATTTAAATCAGTGTAATCTACGCATACTCTCCATTTACCATTCTTTTTAGGTACTACCACAGTGTTAGCTAACCAGTTAGGGTAAGTTACCTCATGTATTGAACCAATTTTCAAGAGTTTTTGTACCTCTTCATCAATCACTTGGTTCTTGAACGGTCCTTGCTTTCTTTTCTTCTACTTAACAGGTACGAAGGATGGATCTTTATTTAGTTTATGAGTCATCAATTCTGGTGGGATACCTGTCATATCTGAATGGGACCACGCAAAGCATTCTGCGTTAGCCTTTAAATAGTTAATTAACTTACCTCTTCGACTGGGGCTCAGCCTCGTGCCTATATGCTCTTTCTGTTCAGGTTTTTGTTCAAACAATGGAATAGCTTCGAGCTCTTTCGTTGTTGTTTTGATGTGCTCTTGTTCTTCTGGTTCTTGAATGACATCCGGTCTGGAATCTACATCCATGTGATTTGATTCATTTTCCGTGGTAACTTGGTTTACCTTCTTGTGACTATCTTCTTCTGTACCTGTTCGAATAATAGCTTCTTCCGTACCTATTTGGGTAATAATTGCTTCCATACCTGTTTGGTCGGCAACTTCTGCCTGGAATATTTCTCTATCTTTTGATTCTTCCGTCTTTACTTTTTTGTTATAATGTACCACAGAATTTATATTCCTAGAGGTTTGTTGATCACCCCTAACCTGTTGGATTCCCCATTCAGAAGGGAATTTAATTGCCTGATATAATGTAGATAGTACTGCTTTCATGTCGTGGATCCATAGCCTTCCCATGTCTACGTTATAAGCCATGTCAGTATCGATGACTTGGAATCTGGTGTTTTTGATTACTCCCTCGGCATAAGTGCTAAGTTCAATTTCTCCTCTGGTTATAACCGTAGAGTTATCGAACCCTGATATGGCTCGTGCCTTTGGGATCACCTGATTTCCCAAGAGCATTTCTTCCACGACTCTTAGAAAAATGATATTGACTGAACTACCTGGATCAATCAATACTTTTTTAACGTTAGTGTCATGAATGAGTAAGGATATTACAAGAGCATCATCGTGGGGTAACATTAGTCCGGCGAAATCTGCATCATCAAAGGTTATATTGCCTGCGTCTGGGTTTTCTCGAACCTGCTTTCCGTGTGTAATTGTGAACTTCGTGGATATTTTGCAAACCACCCCGTTTACTTCTTCACCTCCATGTATCACGCTGATAATTCTTTTTGGAGATGGGGGTTTCGGGGGTTCATGCCTGTTCTTCATGTATGCCTTCTTACCTTTATCGCTAAACAATTCTGTTAGGTAGCCCTGTTAAAATAATTGCTCTATTTCACCTTGTAAAAATCTGCAATATGCAGTCCTGTGTCCATGATCATAATGAAATTCACACCAGAAATCTGGGTTTCTTTTATTTGGGTTTGACCTCATTTCTTTGGGCCATCTAACTTTATCTCCCATATTTCTTAATATTGAAACTAGTTCAGGGGTACTTACATTGAAGGTGTGATCCCCAATTCGTGCATTACCTATAGGTCGTTCATCTTGATCCTTTCTGAATCTAGATGAAGATGAACCCGCATCTCTGCTTGGTGGTCTATATTATGACCTAGTGTTTTCGAACCTCGGATGCGTTTTACGTCCCGAGGGTCCCATATAAGGATCGTACCTGTTTTTACCTGATCTCCTATCTGATTCGGAGTGTCTGGATCTGGTATGATCTTCATCTTTTGAACGAGCAATGGTATCTTCTTCTATCCAAAGTTTAGTACTGTACCTGTTATAAACATCATTCCATGCCGTAGCTGGAAATTATCTCAAGCTTTCCTTGAGTCTTCTCGTGGCTTCGGAGCTTTTGTCATTTACATTGCTCGCGAATGCCATGGCTACCCAATTATCGGGCACCCGTGGTAGTAATATTCTTTCTCGCTGGAACCTGTCTACAATTTCACGGAGTAGTTCCGTGTATCCTTGTTTTATTTTAAATATGTCCTCCATTCGTTTCTCGACTTTTTGTGCACCGGAGTGTGCTTTTATAAAAGAATCTGCAAGCTCGGCAAAAGAATCAATAGAGTTTTCAGGGAGAAGAGAATACCAGGTTAGTGCTCCTNTCCATTCTTTTCTCGACTTTTTGTGCATCGGAGTGTGCTTTTATAAAAGAATCTGCAAGCTCGGCAAAAGAATCAATAGAGTTTTCAGGGAGAAGAGAATACCAGGTTAGTGCTCCTTTGGTAAGTGTTTCTCTAAATTTTTTTACTAGGACTGACTTAATCTCTTGTTTTGTTAAGTCGTTGCCTTTCTCTCTGGTAGTAAAAGAAGTCACGTGGTCGCGTGGGTCAATTGTCCCGTCATACTTGGGGACATCAGGCATTTTGAACTTCTTGGGTATAGGCAAGGGGGCTGCGCTTGGTTTAAAGGTTGTTGAGAATATCTATCAACATCAATGCCTTTGATAACAGGTGGTACTCCAGGAATTTGCTTGATTCGATCGTTTTGTTCCTTCGCCTGTTTCTGCAAGGTTAGTAATAAATTTTGTAATTCAGAGGTATTAGTCATACCTGGTCTCGCTTCGAGAGATTCATTAGGAGTGTCTTCCCTTACTGAGTTTACCAACCCAGATTGGGGATTTTCCACGATGATGGTATTATTGGGAGGTGGTGTCAATGATGCAGGTGATGCCGCTGGTAATCCCCTTGCGAATTCTTTCAGAGCCTGGCTCACATACTCTGCAATCATTTTCTTCACTTGATCTTGTTCTACCATTTGATCATTATCATTGACGTTGTTATTGTTGTTGTTAGATCTTTCTTGGGATTGTTCCCTTGAACCTTCTGAGGATCCACGGGGTGATGGAGTCCCATTTCTTTGCTGGTTATTGTCGTTGGAGTTCGACATAGTTAAGAGGATATCGTTTGAAAAGTAAACAAAGATTATCAGATTTCCCGGTAACGGAACCAATTTGTTTAACCAAAGAATTAGATCCCTTGACAAAAGCTACTTTTAGGATGAACACGAGTTTCTGATAATCAAGAAATAATGATAATTACAAATGAGTAAGTAAATATATAATAATAAGATGCACAGAAAAGTAAAGTGTGTTATGTTCGTAGTTCGGATGTCCCTTACAAGTTAACTTTTATTCCCTTATATAGGGAATTCTTCGGTATAACGTCTACCTCTTACAATGATAACTCATTAATGACTAGTTATTACATTAATGTAACTTTACAAAGAATAACCGTAATTGTTGCGTGAAGGTTGTGTAACGTGTGGATCATTAATTGAAGATCTTTGAATCAGGTCGTAGCTCTGTCCGGATTCATTCTGACCGTGTCTCTTTCTTGTCTCAATCAGGTTGAGTTTCCCGTAGCTGATTACCCCGTAGGTATATCATGTCGTGCCTCTTTGCCTTGCACCTCCTTATAGAATCATGTCTAGATGTCAAGTTTCCCTTGGTCCACGTAACTGGCTGAGTCATCAAGAATTATCATACGTGTGAAGCTCTTTTTTACCAATACAGTTTCGTTTTTATGCCTTAATTGAGTCACTTTAGCACATTATAGTCATCATGTTTAGCCTAATTTCACATGTACTTGTCTTATCTCCTATTTGCAATTTGTATCACATGTTTAGTTGAATTACTTGCTTTTCTTGGTCTCCATATTCATTACTTAATTGTGGAATTCTTTACTTGTAATTTCTATCCTTGAAATGTCTTACTGTTGAGTTTGGTGTTGAATTGCAATGCAGTGGTTCTTTTGAGGCAGGTGTAAGTTGTGAAATATCATTTACTTAGTTGTTGTGTCCTGTTTTTTGTGTTATTATTGAGGTGATTGTTTGGTTGTTTGCACAAGGTTCTACCGTACTGTTGTTATTGTTGCACGTGGTTTCTGTCGTGTGGTTGTTATTGTTGCTCGAGGTTTCTACCGTGCCATTGTGATTATTAATAAGCATGTGGTGTTATAAGATCTGGGTGTTGAAACGCATGCGCTGAGATAAGGTGGGCTTGATACCCGTGGCTAGTAAGGGAACTACTAGAAGCCATGTTGTGTGATAAGGCGGGCTAAAACATGGGATGTTATTTCAGGAAATTGATTTTCAAAACTAAATGTAAAGGCTCCCACAGTGATATAAGGGAAGTGAGTTATTTAATGATTTGGGACTGCGAGGCGGTACCTCGGGAGCTCCCCTGTTGATCTTTTCTAATTGCTGTATTGTTTGGTTGTTATTTCCTTAACGTGTAAAATCCTTATTTTCCTTTCGTTATTTTATTAGCTTCCTTGATTTCGTGTTATTACTTTCCGTAAATCCTTTACTATTTCACTTCCCTCTTATTTCATTATGTCACTATATTTTCTATCTTGTTTCTTATTATCTCCAGTAGGGCCTTGACCTGGCCTCGTCACTACTCTACCGAGGTTAAGCATGACACTTACTGGTACCGTTATGGTGTACTCATACTACGCTTCTACACATGTTTTGTACAGATCCATGTACATCCTATCAGCCTCGGTATTAGTGTGTTGTGTTTCTGTTTCGGAGACTTCAAGGTAAATCTGCACGCATCTGCAGGCTTCGGAGTACCTTTCTACCATGTTCTTCTTTATTTTCTTTATGTTTTTGATAGACAGTGATGTATAGGTTGTTTAGTATTGTATTCTTGTGATTTACATCTCACTGGGTTTTGGGAAATTGTATGTATCAAGCTTATAGTCTATTTATGAATTTTTTTGAAGTTTTCAAATATTAAGCTTTTTATTCAATGTTTTCGCGTATCGTTAACTTACCTAGTCTTAGAGACTAGTTTCCGTCGACATCCTATGGAGGGAAATTGGGGTCGTGACAAGTTGGTATTAGATCCCTAGGTTCATAGGTGTTATGAGTCACAAGCAGGTTTAGTAGAGTCTCGTAGATCAGTACAGAGGTGTTTGTACTTATCTTCGGGGGGGCTATGTAACTGTTAGGAAAGCTTCACTTCTTTGATTCCTTATCATGCGAAATCTTTGGCTTCATATTCTAAATTTCTGTCTTTTTATTCTCTCGCATATGGTGAGGACACGTACACCATGATCATATGACTAGAGCACCCGCATGAGCTGCTAAAGAGGAGTCACCAGTAGTTCCAGCTGGAGGGCAGGCACTTGATATGCATGTTACTACACCAGCTCTCCAAGAGACTCTCGCCCAGTTTATAAGCATGTTCAACACTTTGGCTTAAGCAGTGTTGATACCACTTGCTCCTGCCACATCTCAGGTCGGGGAGGAGAACAGACTCTCGCCGCTTGTAACCCATAGCAGCAGGTTCAGGTTGATCAGATCCCAGAAGTCATACTAGTGCAATCGGTAGCCCCAATTCATCCTGAGGTTAGGGTAGCAATTTCTGAGGAGGAGCAACTCAAGATCGAGAGGTACAAGAAGTACCACCCTCCTACTTTCATAGGCTTGGCGTCAGAGGATGCCCAAAGGTTTCTTGAGGAGTGCCATCGTATCCTCCATACTATGGTATTGCGGAGTCTAGTGGAGTTGTTTTCACTACATTCCAACTTAGGGGAGCAGCTTATTAGTGGTGGAGAGTATATGAGTTGGTTAGTCCAGCCGAGGCAGCTTCACTCACTTGGACTCAGTTCTCAAATATGTTCTTGAGGGAGTATGTTCCCTAGAGTCTTAGAGAGCATGGCAGGTAGAGTTTGAGAAATTGCGCCAAGGTTCTATGACCATTTTGGAGTATGCGATCTGATTCAATGATTTGGCTAGGCATGTACCAGCCTTGGTTGCTATAATTAGAGAGTGAGCCCATCAATTATCGAGGACATAACCTTAGTATCAGATTTAGCATGTCCCGAGAGTTGGAGATGGACATCGCATGCCAGCAATTAGTGGGGATCGCCAGGAGATTGGAGGGTATGTTGACTCGGGAGAGAGAGGAGAGGGAGGCCAAAAAGTCTCGAGAGTCTGGAACATACAGTGGTACCCATGCCCCAGTTGCAACTCGTCATGGTAAGGGCTATGTGAGTCACCCTATTCATTCAGCACTTCCAGCTTCCGGTGGTATTCCGGCCACTCCTAGGCCTCGGGCTCCCTATATGCACCTCAATTATCTAGTGCACCTCTTGCCCTAGGTGCTTTCAGTGGTAACTCCAACCGATCAGGCCCGAGCCAGCCATAGCAGCCACGTCTTTCGAGAGCTTGTTTTAAGTGTGGTGACACTTGTCATATGGTGAGGGATTGCCCCAGACTCAAGAGGGGTGCACCTCCACATACTACTCATGCTCCGCGTGCTCCACCGGGTCCCCAGGCCATGGTTACCGCACCAGCTACCACCCCACATGCACATCCAGCTCGAGGTTGAGGTCAAGCAGGTAGAGGTCGCCCTAGAGGGGGAGGCCATCCAGATATTATGCTTTTCCTGCTAGGATTGAAGCAGCTGCATCCGACTCTGTCATCACTGGTATTGTTCCGGGCTGTCATAGAGATGCATCAGTCTTATTTGATCCAGACTCCACTTATTCCTATGTGTCATCTTATATTGCTCCATATTTGGGTGTATCCCGCGATTCTTTGAGTTCTCCTGTCTATGTGTCCACACATGTGGGAGATTCCCTCGTTGTTGACCATGTGTATAGGTTGTGTTTGGTTGTTCTTTGTGGTTTTAAGACTAGAGTCGATTTATTGTTGCTCAGTATGGTAGATTTTGATGTTATTTTGGGCATGGACTGGTTTCCGTCCTATCATGCTATCCTTGATTGTCACGCTAAGACCGTGATGTTGGCTATGCCAGGTTTATCACGGTTAGAGTGGAGAGGTACTTTAGATTATGTTCCTAGAAAGGTTATTTTATTTCTAAAGGCTCGACGGATGGTTGAGAAGGGGTGTGATTCATATCTGGAATATGTGAGAGATGTCAGTATTGATACTCCTACCGCGAGCTAGTTTCGGTAGTGAGGGATTATCCATAGGTACTCCCAGTGGATCTTCTAAGCATGCCGCCTAACATGGATACTGACTTTGGTATTGATTTGTTACTGGGCACTCATCCCATCTTTATTCCTCCATATCGTATGGCCCCACCAGAGTTGAAGGAGGCTTCATTCAGCCCAGTGTGTCTCCTTAGGGTGCTCCAGTCTTGTTTGTAAAGAAGAAGGATGGTTCTATGCGAATGTGTATTGATTATCGCCAATTGAACAAGGTTACGGTGAAGAACAAGTATCCATTTCCACCTATTGATGACCTATTTGATAAGCTACAGGGTGCCAGAGTGTTCTCCAAGATTGACTTGCATTCAGGCTATCATCAGTTGAAGATTCGAGAGCCAGATATCCCGAAGACTGCCTTCAGGACTTGGTATGGTCATTACGATTTCCTTGTGATGTGTTTTGGGTTGACGAACACCTAGAAGCATTCATGCACTTGATGAACAGTGCATTCCGACCCTATCTTAACTCATTCATCATTGTGTTTATTGACGACATTTTGGTGTACTCCCGGTGCCTGGAGGATCATGAGCAGCACTTGAGGATCGTTCTCTAAACCTTGAGAGAAAAGAAGTTATATGAAAAATTTTCAAAGTGTGAATTCTCGATAGATTCGGTGGCATTTTTGGGTCATGTAGTGTCGAGTGAGGAGATCAAGGTTGATCTAAAGAAGATTAAAGTAATGCAGAGTTGGTCTAGACTGTCCTCTGCTATGGAGATCCAGAGTTTTCTTGGTTTGGTGGGTATTACCGTCGATTTGTGGAGGGTTTCTCGTCTATTGTAGCACCTATGACCAGATTGACTCATAAGGGTGCTCCGTTTAGGTGGACTGAGGAGTGCGAGGAGAGCTTTCAAAATCTCAAGACAACTTTGACTCCAACCCCAGTGTTGGTGTTACCTTCAGTTTCGGGGTCCTATACTGTATACTGTGATGCGTCACGTATTGGTATTGGCGCGATGTTGATGCATGACAGTAGGGTGATTGCCTGTGCGTCAAGACAGCTGAAGGTGCATGAGAAGAACCTGTCTATGACCTCGAGCTAGCATCTATTGTTCATGCCTTGAAGATCTGGCGGCATTATTTGTACGGTGTCCCTTGTGAGGTTTTCTACACCGATCACCGGAGTCTACAACATCTGTTCAAATAGAAGGATCTTAACTTGCGGCAGCGGAGGTGGTTAGAGTTGCTTAAGGACTATGATATCACCATTCTATATCATCCTGGGAAGGCCAATGTGGTAGTCGATACTTTGAGTCGCAAGGCGGAGAGTTTGGGAAGCTTAGCATATCTACCGGTACTAGAGAGGCCTTTAGCCTTGGATGTTCATGCCTTGGCCAACCAGTTTGTTAGATTGGATATTTCTGAGCCAAGCCGAGTGTTGGCTTGTGTGGTTTCTTGGTCTTCTCTTTATGATCGTATCAAAGAGCGTCAGTATGATGACCCCCAACTGCTTGTCCTCAAGGACACGGTTCTGCATGGCAATGCCAAGGAGGTCACTATTGGAGATGACGTTGTATTACGGATGCATGGAAGGCTATGTGTGACCAATGTAGATGGTTTGCGTGAGTTGATTCTCCAAGAGGCTCAAAGTTTGCGGCACTCCATTTATTGAGGTGCCGTGAATATGTATCAGGACTTGAGGCAGAATTATTGGTGGAGAAGGATGAAGAAGAACATAGTGGAGTATGTTGCTTGATGCCTAAATTATCAGCAAGTGAAGTATGAGCATCAGCGGCCAGGTGGATTGCTTCAGAAGCTAGAAATTCTATAGTGGAAATGGGAGCGGATCACTATGGATTTTGTTGTTGAACTCCCACGGGCTCATATCAAGTTCAATGCAGTTTGGATGATGTGGCTAGATTGACCAAGTCAGCTCATTTCATTCCAATGGTGACTACTTACTCTTCGGAGCAGCTGGCTCGGGTTTACAATTGCGAGATCGTCAGCCTTCATGGCGTGCCAGTATCTATCATCTCTAACCGGGGTACGCAGTTTACATCGTATATCTGGAGAGTCATACAACACGAGTTAGGTACTCAGGTGGAGTTGAGCACAGCATTTCACCCTCAGACGGACGGACAGTCCGAGCGCACTATTGAGATACTGAGGATATGCTTCGATCGTGTGTGATGGAGTTTGGGGGTTCTTGGGATCAGTTCTTGCCGCTTGTGGACTTCGCCTACAATAAATTTTTATGGTAGGCGGTGCCAATCTTCGATGGGTTGATTTGAGCCAGGTGAGGCTAGACTATTGGATGCGGACTTGGTTTAGGATGCTTTGGAAAAGGTTAAATCAATTCAGGATCGACGTCATACAACCCAATATAGATAGCAAAGTTAGGTGTATCGGAAGGTTCACGATGTTGCATTCATGGTTGGGTAGCAGATCTTGCTCCGGGTTTCGCCCATGAAGGGTGTTATGAGGTTCGGGAAGAAGGGAAAGCTAAGCCCTTGGCATATAGGACCTTTTGATATTCTTGAGAGGGTGGGAGAGGTGGCCTAAAGACTTGCACTACCACCTAGTCTAGCTGCAGTTCATCCAGTGTTCCATGTTTCCATGCTCCGGAAGTATCACGGCGATCCGTCTCATGTGTTAGACTTTAGCTCAGTTCAGTTGGACAAGGATTTGTCTTATGTTGAGGAGCCGGTGGCCATTTTGGACAGGCAGGTCCGAAAGTTGAGCTCGAAGAGCATTGCTCAGTTAAGGTCCAATGGAGGGGTCAACCAGTCAAAGAGGCGACTTGAGAGACCGAGCATGATATACATATATGTTATCTTTATCTTTTCACCGCTTCAGGTATGTCTCTATACTCGTTCGAGGACGAACGTTATTTTAAGAGAGGGGGATGTAACGACCCGGACGGTCATTTTGAGTATTTTAGCCTTGATCCCCTAATTTATGCTCCCTCTATGTTATATTGTAATTATGTGACTTGTTGGGGTTCTTGGTGTCGGTTTCGGGAGAGTTTTGGAGTGAAATGGGACACATAGTCCCTAAATTAGAAGTTTAATTCGTAGGAGTTGACCGTAGTTTGACTTGTGTGAAGATGACTCTGGAATGGCATTGTGGTGGTTCTAGTAGCTCTGTATGGTGATTTCAATCTTAGGAGCATATCCAGATGTTGATTTAGGCGTCTGTAGGTCATTTCGACGTTTATTGGCGAAAGTTGGAAGATTTTGGAGAGTTTGACCGGGAGCGAAATTTTTTATATCGGATATGGATTCTGATTCAGGAAGTTGGAATATGTCTATAATGTCATTTATGGCTTGTGTGCAAAATTTTAGGTCAATCGGACTTGATTTGATAGGCTTCGGCATCGAATGTAGAAGTTAAAAGTTCATTAGGCTTGAATTGGATCGTAGTTCGTGTGTTTTATGTTGTTGGATGTGATTTAAGGCCTCGACTAAGTTCTTATTGTGTTTTAGGACTTGTTGGTATGCTTGGTTGAGGTCCCGAGGGCCTCGGGTGTGATTCAGAACTTTCTTTGACGCATTTCGGGTCTTTGAGAATATAGTTGTAGTGCTGGTTTCTCCATTCTGGTTTTCTTCTACGCGTTCACGAAGGTGTTCTCGAGTTCACGTAGAGTAGTCTGAGTTTTGCTGGATGATTACCCTTCGCATTCGCAAAGGAGGCCACGCGTTCGCGAAGGGGCAGGACATTGTGCACTATGATCGCTGTCTGGAATCCGCGTTCGTAAAGAGGAAATAGCAGCCTGGGTGGACTCCTGCGTTTGGTCTATGCGTTCACGTAATGGAATTTGCAATCGCAAATCTTCTGAATCGTTTGCACCGTGTTCGCGAGTGGATCCTCGCACTCGCATATGAGGAAAACTGGTCAGTTGCGTCTTTGTGCTTCGCTAATGCGAGGAATTTTCCGTGTTTGCGAAAAAGGAATTAATTGGGCAGCAGACTTAAATTCCAAATCGAGGGTTTTATTCATATTTCACAATTTGGACTTAGAGAGCTCGGTTTAAGGCGAATTTCCGAGGGATTATCAGAGGGATTATTGGGGTAAGAGTTCTTAACTTGTTTTTGATTAAATTCCCTTAATCTATCATTGATTTTATCATTTAATTAGGGTTTTGGGTTGAAAATTTGGGAAAACATGGAGGAAATTTATTAGCCAGAATTTTGGGGATTTGAGTGAGATTTTAGTATCGAATTCGTGTAATTTTTGTATGGTTGGACTCGATATCGAATGGGTGTTCGGTTTTTGTAAGTTTGGTGGGGGTTCCGAGACGTGGGCCTAGGGTGACGTTTTGGGGCAATTTTCCAATTCTTTGCTAATATCATTACTAGTTTCCTATAGTTATATTTATAGTATGATTATTTTGGCTAGATTCGAGCCGTTTGGAGTTGGAAAATTGAGGGAAAGGCCTTCTAATTGATTGATTGAGCGTGGTTTGAGGTAAGTGACTTGTCTAACCTTGCATGGGGGAAGTTCCCCTTAGAATTTGGTATTGTATAGAATAATTGTGATATGTGAAGGCCATGTACGCAAGGTGGCGAGTGCTTACATGGGCTAAATATTGAAATTCCGATTTTTACTACGTAGTTTCATTTTTATGCCTTAATTGAGTCACTTTAGCACGTTATAGTCATCATGTTTAGCCTAATTTCACATGTCTACTTGTCTTATCTCCTATTTGCAACATGTATCACAAGTTTAGTTGAATTACTTGCTTTTCTTGGTCTTCGTATTCATTACTTAATTGTGGAATCGTTTACTTGTAATTGCTATCCTTGAAATGTCTTACTGTTGAGTTTGGTGTTAAATTGCAATGCAGTGGTTCTTTTGAGGCAGGTGTAAGTTGTGAAATATCATTTACTTAGTTGTTGTGTCCTATTTTTTGTGTTATTATTGAGGTTATTGTTTGGTTGTTTGCACGAGGTTCTATCGTACTGTTGTTATTGTTGCACGTGGTTTCTGTCGTGTGGTTGTTATACACCTGCCCGTGTCCGCAGGCCTTGGAGTCCCTTTCTATGATGTTCTTCTGTACTTTATTTACGTTTTTGATAGACAGTGATGTATATGTTTGTTCAGCATTGTATCTAGAGCTTGTGACTTACATCTCACCGGTTTTTGGGAAATTGTACGTATCGAGCTTATAGTCTGTTTTTGAAATTTGTTGAAGTTTTGAAATATTAAGCTTTTATTAAATGTTTTCGCGTATCGTTAGGCTTACCTAGTCTCAGAGGCTAGGTGTCGTCACGAAATCCTACGGAAGAAAATTGGGGTCGTGACAAAGTCAAGTGGCAAACTAATAAAAAATTACATCACAATGTAACAATTCTACATATGAATAATACAATAATGACAACGAAAAGGAGAAAAAAATAAAAAAATAAATAGGTTATAAAAATATAGAAGGATATGTCTTATTTAAATTCGAAATGAGTAAGCTCTTTTCGAATTATGATGAGAAATATCATACATACAATGGACAATACCACATAACTGACATCTCAGTAGATGAAGTAAAAAATATCATATAATGAAAAAATTTCAAGCAAAAAAGTAAATATTAAATAAAATATAGGAATTAAATAAATTTTAAGATCAAATTTAAATTTTATGTTGCAAATGAAAGAGAAGGAAATTTAAATTGTCTTCACATATAATACAAAAATCAAAATATTTAAAATATTTGTAGATTTTTGAACTTAATAGTAAAGGCATTCAAATTCATAATTTCATATTGAATATTGATATTGTCTAAATTATAGGTGAAACTATAAATGAGGATAACCAATTAAATCATCGTATAAAAATTATACAAAGTGAGGAATAGAGATAATGTGTAGATATTTAAAATTTGAATTAGTTTAAAATAAATAAAGTAAGTTTAAAAGTAATATCGATACATTCAGACAAATGGAATAACTTTTTCAAGAAAAAAATTAGGATTAAGGAATATATATATATATATATATTCCTTAATATATAAACTCAAAAACATCAAATAATGCCAAAGGAAATAAATCCAATAAATAAAGGTCCAATCTTTAATCAAAAATCCAAAGTCAACAAAAAGTCAAACATGGGCCCACACTTCGAAATCCAACAAAACTCACAAAATCCAATAACCCAGTCAATTACGAGTCTAACCATACTAGTTTCACTCAAAATCTGACTATGAATCGATGTTCAAAACCAAAAAATTAACTTTATGAAATTTAAACAAATAAAACCCCCAATTTCACTTTAATCATCAATCAAATGCCAAAAACGAAGACGGATTCATCAAATATAACTTAAACTGAGTATAACCCCGTTATTCCTGTTTCTACTTTGTCATGCATTGCTTAGTATGTTTATGATGTGTTTAGGTCGGTTGGTTCGGGTTCGAAGTGGTCGTGGTGAGAATTGAGACACTTAGTCTCTTAAATTGGCCTAATAGCCGAAAAAGGCAACTGGGAGTCGACTTATTGGTAAATGACCTCGGAATGTAGATTGTATGGCTCGGATAGCTTCGTCAGGTGATTTGGGACTTAGGAGTGTGTTCAAAATGTGGTTTTGATGTTCGGTGTAGAATTAGGCTTGAATTGGCGAAAGTTAGTTTTCGGCGATTTCNTGATGTCCGGTGTAGAATTAGGCTTGAATTGGCGAAAGTTAGTTTTCGGCGATTTCCGGTCGGCAGTGAAAAATAGGCTATCGGGGTCGAAATGGAATTTCGGAAGTTAGAGTAGGTTCGTAGTGTCATTTTGGATATGTGTGCAAATTTTCAGGTCAATCGGAAGTGTTTTGGATGGTTTCGGCATCTTTGGTGAAATTTAAAAATTTCAAAGTTCATAGGCTTGAATCCGAGGTGAATTTAGTGTTTTTGCATTGTTTTTGGTATCTTGAAGGTTCGACTAAGTTTGAATGAGGTTATGGGATGTGTTGGTATGTTTGGTTGAGGTCTCGAGGGCCTCTGGTGAGTTTCGGGGGGGTTAACGGAGTGATTTTTGGCTTTTGGAAGTAGTTGTTCTGGTATTGATTGCTGCAGAAGATTTTACCCTATGTGTTCGTGGCGGGACGTGGGGAGGAAAGGGTTCTCGCGTTCGTATAGGGGGATTGGGGTGCTGAGTATTATTGTACTATGCTTTCGCAGAAGGTGAGGTGTGAACGCGAAGCTTCAGGAGGTTGTGAATCGCGAATACGGGTAAGTGGTCTCGTTCGTGAAGTGTTTCGAGCCAGAAGTTGGACCCTAGGAATTTGACCTATGCGTTCGCGAGGTGGAGTTTGCCTTCGCGTAGGTATGAGCTGGAGAAGGTCCGCGTTCGCGTGGAATATGGTGCGTTCGCGTAGGGGAAATAAGGGGGGTTGTTGGAATGTGCAATGCGAACACGTGCCTAGGGCCACGTTCGTGAAGAGTAAAAGCTGGGCAGAGTCTTTTTAAGTTCAAGAATGAGGGTTTAGTCTATTTTTGCAAAAACCCATTAGAGAGCTCGGAAGAAGGTGGAAATTGAAGAGATTTACAGTAGAGTTTTTGAGGTAAGTGTTCTTCAATCACATTTGGGTTGATCCCATGATTTAGCCTTGATTTTTATTATTTAATTTGAGGAATTAGAGTGGAAATTGGGGGAAAATGGGAGGAAAGTTTGACAATTTCTTTTGATGATTTGAGTGGGCAACTGAGGTTGGATTTTAGTGAATTTGATATGGGTAGACTCGTGAGGGAATAATGATTCTAGTTTTGTGATTTGTATCGAATTCCGAGACGTGGGCCCGCGGGGTCGGGTTTGGCCAATTTCGGGATTTGTGCCTAATTGTGATAATTTTCGAATGGGTTTCATCTCCATAGTATATTTTGATAACATTAATCATATTTTTATAGACTCGGAGCATTTGGAAGCCGATTCGAGGGGCAAGAGTATCGCAGAGTAGCTTTTTCGGTCGGTTTGAGGTAAGTAATGACTATAAATCTTGTCCTGAGAATATGAAACCCCGGACTTAGCATTTTCTCACTGTTTTGGAGTGACGCACATGTTGGATGATGAGTGTGTGGCGTGCACTGATGGGGGATTTGAACTTGGTTCTTCCCGTGGCAACTATTGAGTTGCGTAATTACTTTTAAATCACATGATAAATCGTATTTTCACACTTTTGATATATTTGGGTTGTAAGCCATGTTTGGGGCCTTGTGCCGATCTGTTTAGACCCATTGGGGGCTATTTTCTGATATTCCTCACTGTAGTGATTATGATTTACACCCAGTCATTTCATGTTAAACTATTTTCGAGACATAGACTTGTTTACATTATTTTGTGATATAAAATACTGTTTTGGGTCGAGTACCCCGTTTATTGATGGCCCGAGTGGAATTTTTGAGCGTTTCTGACAGAGTGAGGCCGAGACCCAATATTGTGAGGATATTATGGATCGGGCTGCACGCCACAACATGTTACACTGTTATAATATGTGAGAGGCCGAAAGGCTGAGTTATTTATGCCACAAGATGGCTTGATATTAGCACTTAGGCTGTAGGAGCGCCTCCGGAGTCTGTACACCCCTAGTGAGCGCAGGTACCTACTGAGTGTGAGTGTCGAGTTCCGACTAACGAGTGATTAGGAGGCATGAGTGACAGTGAGGTTGCCTGAGGGGCTGATACTGAGTGATTGTGAGGCATGTTGAGCGATTGTTTCTGAGTGATGATTTTCCCGAGGGGCGATTTATGATACATGTTTTTGGACCGCGTGACTATTTATGATTTGTTTCATTTACACTAAACTCCTTGGGCATTTTTCTGAAATTGTCGGAAATCACACTTTTCAAAGGATATTTACTGAAGTTGACTTTTTAAAGCATGTTGATTTAATGTATATATTGTTGGAAAGAAAGACCGTGCTTACTGTGAATTGATGATTTGATCCTATGTGTTTCTTACTGTTCAGACTTGATTTATTTTCATTACTACTGAATTGGCGTACTCACATTACTCCCTGCACCCCTGTGTGCAGATATAGGTGCTGGTATGGAGCGCTAGTTTTCTTAATTCTTGTGGAGACGGAGTTGGGACTTCGAGGTAGTTGTTCAGCGTCCACAACATCTATTTTCCGTTTCCTTGTTTTGTATTTAGTTCCTTGTTCTGAGACTCGATGTATTATGACAGTAGAGATATTTTTTTACTACTCGTAGATGCTCATGACGTATTGACTCCATGTCTTGGGGGTAGTAGTTAGACAATTTGTTTCGTTGGGTTTTTCTTGAAGTTTGGAAATTTAAAATGCTTATGAAATGTTGGAAACAAATTTTGCAAATTATGAACATATTATGATAATATGTGATTGTTGGATAGCCTAGTTCCATGATAGGCGCCATCACGACTGACTTAGGATTTGGGGTCGTGACAAGTTGGTATCAGAGCCTAGGTTACATAGGACTCAACGGTCATGAGCAGGTTTAGTAGAGTCTTGCGGATCGGTAAGGAGACGTCTGTACTTATCTTCGAGAGGCTACAGAACCCTTAGGAAAAATCTCATTTTCTTGAATTCTGTCGTGCCATTCTATTTATTCTGGAAATCTAAACTTCTGTTGTTTCATTCTCTCACAGATGGTGAGGACACGCGCTACCAATCAGGGTGACTAGACACCAGTTAGACCCGCGAGAGGTCGAGGCCATGGTAGAGGTAGGGGACCAGGCCTGTAGCAGCCGGGGTAGTACCAATAGATCCACCTACAATTCAGGATCAGGCTCCCGCCGCAGATATTCCAGCGGGACGGGCCTAGGCACCGGCAGTGCCCATTGTTATTCCGGGTCTTCAGGAGACCCTGGCTCAGATCTTGACAGTATGTACTAGCCTTGCTCAGGAAATTTCTTTATCTACTACTGTCGCTACTTCTTAGGCCGGGGGAGGCACTCAGACTCCAGTTGCTGGGACACCTGAGCAGGTTGTACAGGGCCTTTAGACACCGCGAGCGGTTCCAGTCCAGCCGGTTGCTCCAGTTCAGGACTTCGTGGTTCCAGCTATGCCAGATGATGAGCAGCTCAGGCTGGAGAGGTTTAGTAGACTTCAGTCTCCGACGTTCATTGGTACTAAGGGCGAGGATGCCCAGGGTTTTCTGGACAAGTGAGAGGATGCTTCGTACTGCAGGGATTCTGGAGACTAGTGGGGTCTTGTTAACTATATTTTTGTTTTTTGGGGCTTCTTTCACTTAGTGGGAGTCTTTCGAGAGGCGTAGGCCTGTTGGCGCAGCACCTCTCACCTGGAAGTAGTTCTCCACTATCTTCTTGGAGAAGTATGTTCCCCAGTCTCACAAGGAGGAGAAGTGCAGGCAGTTTGAGCAACTGTGACAGGGGGAGCTATCAATGACACAGTATGACATGCGCTTTTCAGAGTTGGCTCGTCATGCCACCGAGTTGGTCCCTACTGATAGGGAGAGGATTAGGAGATTAGTGGATGGCCTCACTTATCAGCTTCGTATTTTGATGATTAGGGAGAGAGTATCAGGTGCTACCTTCGAGCAAGTTGTTGATATTGCTCGAGATATTGAGTCACTTCGCTGCCAGGAGCGAGAGGAGAGGGATGCCAAGAGGCCTCGTGGATCTGGCAGTTTCAGTGGTGCTCCTTCTAGAGGACAGTTTCAGCATAGTAGAGGTCGCCCATTTAGGCCTCCTCAGCTAGTTTGCCCAGCTTATAGTGGCATATCATCGGGTCGTTCTTCATTTAGTTCCCTTCCAGCTCGGAGCTCCTCCAAAGCATCATCAGTCCAGGGTTCTTCTATGCATGGTTCATCCAGTGGCTATCCTGGTGCCAGGGGTTCCCTTCAGTCCCCATCTCCAGCTCCATGGAGTTTCTTTGAGTGTGGAGAGTTTGGGCATGTGTGGAGGCAGTGTCCCCGTCGTCCCGGTAGATCTTCTTAGCAGAGGGGTCAGCCCTCGACTTTAGCTCCAGTCACTTCACCACCTGCCCAGGCAGCTAGGGGTGGGGGTCAGGCAGCTAGAGGTTGCCCTAGAGGGGGTGCTCGAGAAGGTGGAGGTCAGGCTCGTATCTATGTACTTCCAGCCAAGCCAGATTTTATGGCCTCCGATGCAGTGATCACATGTATTATCTCAGTCTGTCACTGAGATGGTTTGGCCTTATTTGACCCTGGTTCCACATATTCTTATGTTTTGTCATATTTTGCTCATTTTCTGGATATGTCCCGTGAGTCTTTAGTTGCGTCTGTTAATGTGTCGACTCCCGTGGGTGATACTACTATTATGGATCGTGCGTATCGGTCATGTATGATATCTATTGGGGGTCTGGAGACCCGAGTGGATCTATTAATACTCATCATGGTTGATTTTGATGTGCATGGATTGGTTATCTTCGTGTCATGCTATTCTTGATTGTCACGCTAAGACCGTGACCTTGGCTATGCCTGGAGCTCCGAGAGTTGAGTGGAGAGGTTCTACTGAGTATGTGCCTAACATGGTGATCTCTTACCTGAAGGCTCAGTGTATGATTAAGAAGGGATGTTTATCGTATTTGGATTTTGCGAGGGATGTTAGTGGTGAGACTCCTGCTGTGGTCCGTGATTTTCCGGGTGTGTTCCCTGCAGACCTGCCAAGCATGCCAGCTAACAGGGATATTGATTTTGGTATTGACCTGGTGCCAGGCACTCAGCCAATCTCTATTCCTCCATATCGTATGGCACCAGTGGAGTCGAAGGACTTGAAAGAGCAGCTTCAGGAACTCCTAGATAAGGGGTTCATTCGGCCTAGTGTGTCACCTTGGGGTGCACCAGTGTTGTTTGTGAAGAATAAGGATTGTTCTATGCGTATGTGCATTGATTATCGGCAGCTGAACAAGGTTACGGTAAAGAATCGGTATCATTTGCCTCGTATTGATGATATGTTTGACCAGCTTCAGGGATCCAGAGTGTTCTCTAAGATTGACTTGAGATCCGAGTATCATCAGCTGAAGATTCGGGACTCTGACATCCTGAAGACTGCCTTTAGGACTAGATATGGTCGTTATGAGTTTCTTGTCATGTCATTTGGATTGACCAATGCCCCAACAGCCTTTATGCACTTAATGCACAGTGTGTTCCAGCCTTATCTCGATTCCTTCATCATCGTGTTTATTGACGACATCTTGGTATATTACCGATCTTGGGAAGATCATGAGCAGCACTTGAGGGTTGTGCTTCAGACTTTGAGGAAGAAGAGGTTGTATGCAAAGTTTTCGAAGTGTGAATTCTGGCTTGATTCAGTGGCATTCTTGGGCCATGTGGTGTCTTGTGATAGGATCAAAGTGGATCCAAAGAAGGTGGAGGTGGTGCAGAGTTGGCCTAGACCATCATCAGCTACTGAGATCCGCAGTTTCCTTGGTTTGGCAAGGTACTATCACAGATTTTTAGAGGGATTTTCATCTATTACGGCACCTATGACCAGACTGACCCAGAAGGGTTCTCCGTTCAGGTGGACTGAGGAGTGTGAGGAGAGCTTTCAGAAGCTCAAGTCCGCTTTGACTACAGCTCCGGTGTTGGTTTGGCCTACGGGTTTAGGTTCTTATTCAGTCTATTGTGATGCCTCGAGAGTTGGCCTTGGAGCGATATTGATGCAGGACGGTGGGGTGATTGTCTATGCGTCTCGACAGTTGAAGGTGCATGAGAAGAACTATCCAGTGCATGATCTTGATCTAGAAGCCATTGTCCACGCCTTGAAGATTCGGTGTCATTATTTGTATGGAGTGCATTGTGACATTTTCACTGATCACCGTAGTTTGCAGTAGCTGCTTAAGTTGAAGGATCTGAATCTGCATCAGAGGAGATGGTTGGAGCTTCTCAAGGATTATGACCTCACAAATATGTATCATCCGAGGAAGGCCAATGTAGTGGCTGAAGCCCTGAGTCGTAGAGAAGAGAACTTGCGGAGTCTAGCCTACCTTCCAGCAGCAGAGCGACCTTTAGCACTTGATGTTCAGGCTTTAGCGGGTCAGTTGGTGAGATTGGATTTATCAGAACCCCCACGAGTATTGGCTTGTGTAGCCTCCAGGTCTTCTCTTTATGATAAGATCAGAGCACGCCAGTATGATGATCCAAACTTGCTAGTTCTTCAGGACAGGGTCCGTCGAGGTGATGCCAGGGATGTAGTTATTGGTGATGATGGAGTTATGAGGATGCAGGGACGGATTTGTGTGCCAAATGTTGATGACCTTTGAGAGTTGATTTTAGCATAGGCTCAGCTCGCCATCTATCCGGGTGCCGCGAAGATGTATTAGGATCTGAGGCAGCATTATTGGTGGAGGCGGATGAAGAGGGATATTGTTGAGTTTGTGGATCGGTGTCTCAATTGTCAGCATGTTAAGTATGAGCACCAGAGACCAGGTTGATTACTTCAGAGGTTAGATATTCCGGAGTGGAAGTGGGAGAGGATCGCCATGGACTTTATAGTTGGACTCCCACGGACTTCGAGGAGGTTTGATGATATATGGGTTATCGTGGATCGGTTGACCAAATCCGCGCACTTCATTCTTGTTGGTACTACACATTCTTCGGAGCGGTTAGCTGAGACTTATATCAGGGAGACTGTCTGATTGCACGGGGTACTAGTTTCTATCATTTCCGATAGAGGTACTCAGTTCATATCTCAGTTTTGGAGGGTCGTGCATAGAGAGTTGGGTACTCAAGTTGAGTTGAGCACAGCGTTTCATCCCCAGACCGACGAGCAGTCAGAGCGTACTATTCAGATTCTGGAGGACATATTGCGTGCATGTGTCATTGATTTTGGGGGTTCATGGGACCAGATTTTGCCACTCGCGGAGTTTGCATATAATAATAGTTATCAGTCGAGTATTCAGATGGCTCCGTATGAGGCTTTATATGGTACGAGGTGTAAATATACAGTTGGTTGGTTTGATCAGGGCGAGGCTAGGCTATTGGGCACAGACTCGGTCCAGGATGCGTTGGATAAGGTGAAGTTGATTTAGGAGCGGATTCGCACGATGCAGTCTAGGCAGAAGAGTTATGCAGATCGGAAGGTCCGGGATGTGTCTTTCATGGAGGGGCAGAAGGTACTACTTAAGGTGTCACCCATGAAGGGTGTTATGAGGTTCGGGAAGAGGGGTAAGCTGAGTCCCCAGTTCATTGGGCCTTTTGAGGTGCTTCAGAGGATTGGAGAGGTGGCTTATAGACTTGCCTTGCCACCCAACTTATTGAGTGTTCATCCGGTGTTCCATGTGTTCGATGCTCCGGAAGTATATTGGTGACCCGTCTCATGTTTTGGACTTCAGCACAGTTCAACTTGAGGGTGATATGTCATATAAGGTAGAGCCAGTGGTTATTTTGGGTCGTCAAGTCAGAAAGTTGAGGTCTAAGGATATAGTTTCCATGAAGGTGCAGTGGAGAGGACAACCAGTGGAGGAGGCCACTTGGGAGATCAAGCACGAGATGCGAAGCAGATATCCTCACTTGTTTGAGACTCCAGGTATGTTTCTAGACCCGTTCGAGGATGAACATTTGTTTAAGAGGGGGAGAACGTAACGACCCGGCCGGTCATTCCATGGAATTAGACCCGTTATTCATGTTTCTGCTTTGCCATGCATTGCTTAGTATGTTTATTATGTGTTGGGGTCATTTGGTTTGGGTTCACAGTGGTCGTGGTAAGAATTGAGACGCTTAGTCTCTTAAATTGGCCTAATAGCTGAAAAAGTCAACTGGGAGTTAACTTATTGGTAAACGACCTCAGAATGTAGATTTTATGGCTCAGATAGACTTTTTAGGTGATTTATGACTTAGGAGTGTGTTTGGAATGTGGTTTTGATGTCCGGTGTAGAATTAGGCTTGAATTGACGAAAGTTAGTTTTTGGCGATTTCCGGTCGGTAGTGGAAAATAGGCTATCGAGGTCGGAATGGAATTCCGGAAGTTGGAGCAGGTTCTTAGTGTCATTTTGGATATGTGTGCATATTTTCAGGTCAATCGGAAGTGTTTTGGATGGTTTCGGCATCTTTGGTGAAATTTAGAAATTTCAAAGTTCATAGGCTTGAATCCGAGGTAAATTTAGTATTTTTGCATATTTTTTGTATTTTGAAGGTTCGACTAAGTTTGAATTAGGTTATGGGATGTGTTGGTATGTTTGGTTGAGGTCCCGAGGACATCAGGTGAGTTTCGGGGGGTTAACGGAGTGATTTTTGGCTTTTGGAAGTAGTTGTTCTGGTGTTGATTGCTCCAGAAGATTTTACCCTATGCGTTCGCGGAGGGGGTCTCACGTTCGCATAGGGGGATTGGGGTGATGAGGATGATTGTACTATGCATTCGCAGAAGGTGAGGTGTGAACGAGAAGCTTCAGGACGTTGTGAATCGCGAATGCGGGTAAGGGGTCGCGTTCGCGAAGTGTTTTGAGCCAGCAGTTGGACCCTCGGAATTTGACCTATGCGTTCACGAGGTGGGGTCTGCATTCACGTAGGTATGAGCTAGAGAAGGTCCGCGTTCGTGTGGCATCTGGTGCGTTTGCGTAGGGGAAATAAGGGGGGGGGTGTTGGAATGTGCTATGCGAACGCGTGCCTAGGGTCGCGTTCGCGAAGAGTAAAAGCTGGGCAGAGTCTTTTTAAGTTCAAAATGAGGGTTTAGTCTATTTTTGCAAAAACCCATTAGAGAGATCGGGAGAAGGTGGAAATTGAAGAGATTTTCAGTAGAGTTCTTGAGGTAAGTGTTCTCCAATCACACTTGGGTTAATTCCATGATTTAGCCTTGATTTTATCATTTAATTTGAGGAATTAGAGTTGAAATTGGGGGAAATGGGAGGAAAGTTTGAGAATTTCTTTTGATGATTTGAGGGGGAAACTGAGGTCGGATTTTGGTGAATTTGATATGGGTAGACTCGTGAGGGAATAAGGATTCTAGTTTTGTGATATGTATCGAATTCCGAGATGTGGGCCCGGGGGTCGTGTTTGGCCAATTTCGGGATTTGTGCCTAATTGTGATAATTTTCGAATGGGTTTCGTCTCCCTAGCATATTATGATAATATTAATCTGATTTTGATATACTCGGATTATTTGGGAGCCGATTCGAGGGGCAAGAGTATTGCGGAGTAGCTTTTCCGGCTGGTTTGAGGTAAGTAATGACTATAAATCTTGTCCTGAGGGTATAAAACCCTGGACTTAGCATTTTCTCAATATTTTAGAGTGACGCACATGCTCGATGACGAGTGTGTGGCGTGCACTGATGGGGGATTTGAACTTGGTTCTTCCCATGGCAACTATTGATATGCGTAATTGCTTTTAAATCACATGATAAATCGTATTTTTACACTTTTGATATATTTGGGTTGTAAGCCATGTTTGGGGCCTTGTACCGATCTGTTTAGACCCCTTGGGGGCTATTTTCTGATATTCCTCACTGTAGTGATTATGATTTACACTCAGTCATTTCATGTTAAACTATTTTCGAGACTTAGACTTGTTTACATTATTTTGTGATATAAAATACTATTTTGGGTTGAGTACCTCGTTTATTGATGGTCCAAACGGAATTTTTGAGAGTATCTGACAAAGTTAGGCCGAGAGCCAATATTGTGAGCATATTATGGATCGGGATGCACGCCACAGCATGTTACACTGTTATGATATGTGAGAGGCCGAGAGCCTTAGTTATTTATGCCACAAGATTGCTTGATATTAGCACTTGGGCTGTAGGAGCGCCTCCGGAGTCTGTACACCCCTAGTGAGCGCAGGTACCTACTGAGGGTGAGTGCCGAGTGACGAGTGACGAGTGATTAGGAGGCATGAGTGACAGTGAGGTTGCCCAAGGGGTTGATACTGAGTGATTGTGAGGCATGCTAAGCGACTGTTTTCGAGTGATGATTTTCCGGAGGGGCGGTTTATGATACATGTTTTTGGCCCGCGTGACTATTTATGATTTATTTCATTTAGACTAAACTCCTTGGGCATTTTTCTGAAATTGTCGGAAATCACACTTTTCAAAGGATATTTACTGAAGTTGACTTTTTAAAGCGTGTTGATTTAATGTATATATTGTAGGAAAGAAAGATTGTGCTTATTGTGAATTGATGATTTGATCCTATGTGTTTCTTACTGTTCAGACTTGATTTATTTTCATTACTACTGAGTTGGCGTACTCACATTACTCCCTGCACCCCTGTGTGCAGATACAGGTGCTGGTACCGAGCGCTAGTTTTCTTACTTCTTGTAGAGCCGGAGTTGGGACTTCGAGGTAGTTGTTCAGCGTCCACAACATCTATTTTCTGTTTCCTTGTTTTGTATTTAGTTCCTCGTTCCGAGACTCGATGTATTATGACAGTAGAGATATTTTTTACTACTCGTAGATGCTCTTGACGTGTTGACTCCAGGTCTGGGGGTAGTAGTTAGACGACTTGTTTCGTTGGGTTTTTCTTAAAGTTTTGAATTTTAAAATGTTATGAAATGTTGGAAACAAATTTTGCAAATTATGAACATATTATGATAATATGCGATTGTTGGCTAGCCTAGTTCCATGATATGCGACATCACGGCCGGCTTAGGATTTGGGGTCATGACAAAAAGTTGTTTGCTCAATATGGTAACTTTTAATCAACGTCAAAACCAAAACAATCACCATACAACCCAAACTTATCCAAAACTTATTGGAATTTAACCAAACTTTGTGTACATGTCTAAAATAATTAAAACCTGATTTCGAGTTCGTTTACCCAAAAGTCAAACATTGGTCAACTCTTCCAACTTAAAGCGTCTAAAACTTGAATCATTCTTCCCAAATCAATCCTGAACCACTAGAAAACTGAAACCAGCCATACATGCAAGTCATAATACATAATATAAAGCTACTTAAGGTCTCAAACCACCGAAGGGAATGCTAAAGCTCAAAACGACCGGTCGGGTCATTACATAATGTAACGACCCGACCGGTCATTTTGAGAATTTGCATTTCTTTCAGCTATTTGAAGTCTTGATCAGCATCGTATAATGTATTATGACTTGTGTGTTACATCGGTTTGGTTTTCAGGTGTTTTCGAATTAGTTTGGGAAGAATGAATTTCATGTTTGGAGCTTTAAAGTTGGAAAAGTTGCTTTTTAGTAATTGACCTCGGTTTGGCGTTTTGACGGTTTTATTAGGTCTAGATGGTGATTTTGGACTCAGGCATATGCCCCTATTTGCATTTAGATGTTTCTAGAAGGTTTCGACGCTCATTGGCGAATGTTGAAAATTTGAAGGTTTAGAATGTTCATTTGTTTGACCGAGAGTTGAATCTGAGGATATCATATTTGGATTGTGGTTCCGTGAATTAGAATAGCTTTGTTATGTCATTTGGGACTTGTATGCAAAATTTGGGTTCATTCTGAATAGGTTTGGCTTTAATCGGATGTTTGCTTCGAAGTTTGAAGTTTATGAACTTAATAGATTGATCTTGATAGAAAATTCGTGGTATTGACATTGTTATGTGTCATTTGAGGTCTAAAACAGGCCCGCGTTACATTTCGGTACTTGTTGATATGTTCCGACGGGGTTCCAAGGGGCTCGGGTGAGTTTCGGGGTAGTTTCAGACCATTTCTAGGCTATTTTTAGCGGCTAGTTTCTAGCTACAGGGGTGTGCATTGTGATAGCGTAGGGTTGGTCGCGATAGGGACAGGTAAAATGGAAAAATGGGCCTGTGAAACGCAATCACGAAAGGACTTTCGCGATCGCGTAGAGGAAAATTATGTTGACACTAACCCGACTTTGGAAACTTATATCTTGCAATCTATAATGAATTTGGAGATGATCCAAAAATAAAAGTTGTAGGTCTTTGTGTCTAACTTTAAAAAAATCAAATTGTTTGTCATTTGTAGTTTTGTACAAAATGTTACGGTTGATACACTACAAACTATCTGAGAAGAGTTTGGGGAAGAGTTAAATAGAAGTTTGTTCATCGCGATCGTGGGGAAAAGGCCACGATCACATAGGGTAAAATTGTCTTGGATACTTTTTGTGATCGTAAATGCAAGGCTCTTACTGCAATCCCAAATAGCAGCTCTAGAACAGTGTATAAAGTACTTTATTTCAAAGGTTTCAGACATTTTAGCATATTTTGAGCTATGGAGCTCGGATTGAGGCGATTTTCACCATATGAATTAAGGTAAATGTTCTCTACTGGGTTTTGGTTATATTTCGTGAATCTGTCTTCATTTTTGGTAATTGGATTGTAAATTTTAAAGAGAGAAATTGGGGGGTGTCTAAAGTTTCATATAGTAAATTTTTGAGTTTTGAACGTCGATTCGGAGTCGTATTTGAGTGAAACTAGTATGATTGGACTCGTAATTAAATTCATTTTTGGATTTTGTGAGTTTTTTCGGTTCTGAGTTGTAGATCCGGGTTTGAATATTTGGTTGAGTTCGGGGTTTTGATTAAAGAGTCGACCTAAATCATTTGAAATTATTTCCTTAGGCATTATTTGATGTATTTGAGTTGTTTTTGGCTAGTTGTGAGCCATTCAGAGGTCGGTACGTGTGGGATGACATTTTTTGAGTATTGTTTGGCTTGCTCGATATTTGATTTGGCTTGTTCGAGGTAAGTAACACTTCTAAACTTGGTGCTGAAGGTATGAATCCCCTGAATATACTTGTTATGTGTAAGTGTTGTGGTGGCGCACATGCTAGGTGACGGGCGTGTGGGGGTGCACCGTGTAAATTTTGACTAGGTTGTTTCTGTGGTATAGTGTAGTTACCTGATCTTGTTTTTATCCATGGGGTCTTTATGTGCTAGAGTATTGAGCTGTGATCCATGATAGAAACCATGTTTAGGTTATATGCTTATTCTGTTGGGACCTATTGATGTCATATTTGTTATTGAGTTATTTTCCTAAATTGCAGTTACATACTCAGTCATACTCATTCATTTGCATATCATATCTCAGTCTCTATTTCCATTTATCGATACATCATATCATCATTTTTGGGTTGATTTTCATGACATTGTGAGCCCGATGGATTGGAGAGATTGATGACTCAGAGAGGCTGAGGGCCTGTTTTTGAGAGATATTGATGGGATCGGGCTGCACACCGCAGCAAGGTATTATTGATTCATGATGGGATCGGGTTTCACGCAACAATAGGTATTATTGATTCATGCCATGAATTGCTTATTATAGTGCTTGGGCTGGATCTGGCCCTCTGGAGTCTGCACACCCACAGTGAGCACAATTGCTATTAATTCTTTGGGCTAGATCTACCTTGGGCTGGATCTGCCATGTACAGTGTTGAGTGCGAGTGCGAGTGCGAGTGCGAGTGCCGAGTGACTAGGGGGATTGAGTGACTTTGAGGACTGAGTGACTGTGAGGACTAAGTGACTGTGAGGACTGAGTGAACTGATACTATGAGAGTATGCATATGGTTTTAACATTGTGTTACATTGCATTTGACATGCACACCTGAAATGCAGGCATAAAGATGCAGTTTTCTCATGTCGTATGGTATTATGTCATTCATGAATTCTCATACACATTGACATGTAAGAATAGAGATGTACTTTCCTCATGACATCTGATCATGAAACATTTATATGTTGAAAGTTTTTGGGAAAAACATAGTTTTACAAACTTACTCATATATTGGTGATTTCGGTAAAAGATTTGGGTTTTACTATTGTACTTGAAAGACATGCCTATTTTACGGAACGGTGAACGAGTTGAGCATTATATCTTTGAGTTATTATATGTACTGCTTCAATTATATAGTTATGAGTTGTTCCTGGATGTCGGTGTTGGACTCTGACCCTTGTACAAGCTCGTCACTACTTTCAATCTAAGGTTAGGTTTGTTACTTATTGTGTACATGGGGTCGGTTGTACTCAAACTACACTTATGCACCTTGCATGCAGATGTTGGATGTTGATGTTGCTGTGTATGGAGGGAGTTGAATTTGAAGATGTACCTGCATTCCGGTCATAGCTTCCTCTTGATCTTGGTAGCTTTAGAATTATAATCTGTTCATGTATATTTCAAACATATGATGTATATTTTTTCATACCAGCTTTGTAAATTCTAAATCTTAAAAGCTCATGATTTGTACTACCAGTCCTTGGGAAATGTATAAAGGTTCAGCTATTTTATACATTCATTTGTGTCAATAAATCTCATTCATTAGATAGTTGTTAATTGGCTTACCTAGCCGGTTGGGTTAGGTGCCATCACGACTAGTTGGATTTTGGATCGAGATACATTCTCCCCCTCTTAAACATATGTTTGTCCTCAAACGTGCCAAGAGTCGTTCCAAAGCCATCAAATCATCATATACCCTCACCATACATATAACTATGGGTGATCCCACGTTACCCTAATCCATATAAGCCCGACAACACCATCTCACAGAGTATCCTTACTTCAACCTTAGTCCATAAACCTTAAAACCCAAACCCCCTACATCTGGAACCCATTATATGATCCTATTCTTGTATCTACACATTGTATAAGTCCGGAAAAGTTGTATCAAGCCATAAACATAACCCAAGATATAATCACATAATATACCACACAATTCGCATACTCGTAACAATAATTCTCGATCATAGTAGCTGCTCAAAATAAACTCAATACCGACAGTAAACCTCATATCAAATGAAATATCGTTCAAAACCTTCATACACTGTCGATGATAAAAAAAACACGCAGGAACTTACAACCACTCATCAGGTCAACAAGTCAAGGAGCTCTCTCTCTCTCTCTCTCTCTCTCTCTCTCTCTCTCTCTCTCGTCCGACAAGATCCAAAGCCAATTCCTAAGTTGACTTTCGATATTATTCTTCCAAACATACCATAATCAAATTCGATAGTATCCATCTAGGTTCAATGACCTTATTTCATCAAACACAACTATCTTATTGCCATGCCACACAAATACAACCTAGAGCCACAATCGTGCAATCTGCACCAATAAGGAACAATTCAAATGTACTCAAACATGGAAAATGGCTCAAATGAGAGAACCGTGCTGCAAGCTCAATAAGTTCCACCACAAACGCAATGCTACAAACTCATCACACATAGTAGAACCGAAACACACTAATCTAACTCAAAAGATCATATCTCAACATAACTCTGCTGCAATAGGTAACCCCATCCAAACGCCGCTCCTATGAAATACCTCAAGCCACAATGCTCAAAATCAACAACCACATGCAACTGTACATCAAAAACACAAAGTGCATGACCAAAATCATGGAGAAGCAAATAACACAATGTACCACATCCCGGAAAGACCATAGCCAAGGCGCAATTAACCTTTCAACACCCCAATAACCATCTCGCTCGAATTCTGCTACAAGGCCCAAACATAACTGCATCGGGTGTGCATATAACCAACAAATCACAACCCCTCGTAGCATAGAAGAGTAACACATAGAACATATCATAACACAAACAATCTCAACATATCAGAACACAAACAAGCTCAACTCTAATCGAATGACACACCTTTCAGCATTAATGTTGCTGAATCAACAAATCTGATCCGGTGTAGAATACACATCCTCATTGGGTCTACTAATGGGCCCCCAAATCAACTCAGGTCATCCGTAAATGGATAAATGGCCCTCCAAAAGTCCACAATGACCTAACCATATTACGTATTACCATCTAGCTAACTTTGGCAACATCTTCATAGTTTGCAACCCCGAAACAATCTGCTTATGAGAACTCCAATCTCGAATTTCATAGAACACATGAATCACCATAGCTGATCCAACTCCACCACTCGAATGACTAGAACCTCGCTCTACATAATCATCCCACGATGAATACATCTATAATTCTTCTGAACATCAGCATGGATATAATTCTATAATCATGCCACATAGCAAAATCTGAACATCAGCATTCGATTAACCAGGAGAGTACCGCAATACCAATGAATCATCCGTAAGTCAAAACACAAATGCGCCTTCTGAAATGTGCACCCTTCTCAGGCAATACCAAGTAGTAATAGCATTCATCTAGTCATTTGAAACCGTCCATGTTGTCTAAGAATTCACGACCTTCCCTTAAAAACTGAATTGTGACCTTGTACATGCAAATCTCAATCTCACACGACGCACTGCGTCTATCATGCCATCATATGACAACAAGAAGATTACATACTCAATTAGCTAGAAACTTTCCACCTGATCCTATTCAGGAGAAAATCACAACGCATAACAAACTCATATGCCTGTTGAAAATATACATCCCAAACTGTGGTAGAAATAATTGAGAACTCTATGAAGCCCATTTGCACATAACCAAGCCATCAGAACTGAATCCCTCTAACTTAACCAAGCGATGCAGCTCCCCAAACCCAAGAGTATTGCCACAAAACACTTGTAGAGACTCACCACATCATAAGTACCCAAAGAATCGATCATATCCATTACCGTGTTGATCCAACCTTCTACCAAGTTGTCCTATTTCTCTGAGTTTCTTCCGAATTACCTTCAATTTTACATTTCTCATTACTAGAGCACCACGATCCTTACCCAAAGTTTGCCACAAGAGATCCTATCATAAAATCACACCGCCCTAAATCCCATAAGCCATTGTATTCTCTCTTAAGCATCCCAAAAGTACCACAACCGAGACACCCACTCTAAAGAGACCTTCTTTGAATCTAATGTTGTTCCTTGTACCTCTATGATACTGAAATGTAAAATCTATAGTGATGCAGAAATACCACAAGTCCCGACACCATCCAATGCAAATCTTAAATCTTAACCATATACAAATCCGAAAAAATTCTCAATTACCACCTATAAATCTTGAATCCCTTAGAACCTTCTCGAGAGTCATCCACTCTGCTCAAATCTCAATTGCACCACCCCAAACAGACTGAAAGACATGTGTCTCATAGCACAATAACACCCAAAGAAGTAATCAATACCTCTAAGCAACCAAGTGAATCCTTTTCTTGGTACATTACATCCATCACGAATAGCAACCCTAGACAATTTCCAAGACTTACATATATCCATAAAGTGTAGTACATCATGCATCCAGAAATTCCTTGCTTAAGTCATCCTCAAAACCTACCTCGGCAACTCATAGTTGATTCCCAAGTATGCCTCAAACCAAACCATTATAACACATGATCGTGCAATCAAATTGCCAATGACATAATCCCCCACTTGGCTCAAAGCCATAGAACATCTAATAACTCACAATACCCATACCCTGTTACTGCCATAATTTCGTAGTGGAATTCGATTAAACCCTTCATAAGCTCATGTAACACAAACCATATAATACCTTAAATCATCTGCTAAGCTCGCATTATCCTCGTGACGGTCATGTCAACTTTTTCAACCAATCCAAACTCAAATCACAACACCTATACCCACTGGTAGAAAAGAAAGCCTTCACACAACATCATAAGGATCACATATCCATAGATTACCCTGTAGGTGATAACCCACCTACTTAGCCTCAAACTGACATCTCTCTATATCTTTTCACAGTCACAACTACTTCGCAATCACTTAATCTTCATGTGTCTGAACTCATCAACAAGACATGAAAAGCTACTTCGTTCCACAAACAAAATAACATGCAAGAATCCTCATAACTCTAGATTGTATAACACATCCACAGAAATCGAGCACCCAGTAGTCCTTTTCACATTTCAAGCAGACTCTTCTTATCACATTCAAACCATTTGAACACGTCCCGCAGTCATATCTTACTCATTATATAGCCATTCAACCACTCACCAAGCCACCAGTCCCCCTCATAGGGACACCATCGTACATAGAAGTCCAAAGGCACATGCTCATACAACTAAAAGTATCGAGCCTAAGTTGCGGTCCAAATCGGGCCTCAAGCCCTCCAGACCGGCTCATCACCAAAATGAAGAAAATAGATCTCGTGCCTCATCAATAGAATCACAAGTCGTCGATGCACAACTGATATCGAGCCGCATACGAGTGAGTGGAAGGAATTCAAAGAGTTATGCTTCAAGCTGAATCAATGTCACACGATAAGGAAAGAAAGATAGAAAATTTATCCTACATGCCCTGTAGCCTTAGGTATGGACGTCATTATACCAATCCGCAAGACTCAATTAGACATTTTCTCATGACTCGTAGAACCTATGAACTTAGATCTCTAATACCAACTTATCACGACCCAAAATTCAACTAGTCGTGATGTCACCTAACCAACTGGCTAGGTAAGCCAATTAGCAATAAACTACAATATAATGATAATGATAAGAGTCAAAAATAAAATAACTAAGTTTTATACAATTCTCCGAGGACTGGTAGTACAAATCATGAGTTTCTAAGACATAGAGTTTACAAAAGGGCAGACATATTCACTAATCTCCTACTATGCGCAGGGTCCGGGGAAAGGCCGGACCACAAGAGTCTATTATATGCAGCCTTACCCTATATTTCTGCAAGAGGCTATTTCCATGGCTCGAACCCGTGACCTCCTAGTCACATGGAAGCAACGTTACCAGTCACGCCAAGGCTCCCCTTCTGAGTTTACAAAGCTGGTATGAAATAAATACATTATCTGTTTGAAACGTACATAAACAAATTTATAAATCTAAAGCTACCAAGAACAAGAGGTCGCTATAAACGGAATGCATGTACATCTTCAATGCCAGCAATAGCCAAGAATAACTCATAGCAATATAATAAAATCAATACAAGAAATAACTCAAAGATATGATGCAAAACTTGTTCACAGTTACGAAAAATAGGCATGCTTTTCAGGTATAGCAGTAAAACCTAAATCTTTCACCGAAATCACAAAAATAAGAGTAAATCAGAAAACTGTAATCTTTCCCAATAACTTTCAACAGATAAAATATTTTAATCTCAGATAGCATGCAGAAAGTACATCTCTATGCCTACATGTCAATGTGCATGTGAAGTCTTGAAGGTCACAAAATCATGTAGCATGAGAAAATGCATCTCTATGCTTGTATGTCAGTTATACATGTCAAATGCTATGCATCACAGTGATGAACTCGTGTATTCACACTATTAGAGTACTCAATCTCACTGTCTCGCGCTCCCACTCATCACGCTCAACCACTAGCACACTCATTCACTCAATACTTTACGGTGCTTTCGCTCACTACTGATATGTCAGACTTCGGAGATGTGGATCCTGCCCAAGCGCTAATATAAAGACAATATGGCATGTTGCGGCGTGCAACCCGATCCCATCAAAAATAATAAAACCCACAAGACCTGTTACAACGTGCAACCTGATCCATATAATATATATATAGCCAATATGGCATGTTGCGGCATGCTGCCCGATCAACCATATCTCTCACAACACGTCTCCTAGGCCCAAACTCAGTCATCAATCCCTCCAGCCTCTCAGGCTCACAAATCTCATGCTAATCAACCTGAATAATGATAACATGATGTGACAACAAATAATAACAGAGACTAAGATATGACTGAGTATGTAATTGCAATTTAAGAAAATAACTCAACAGTAGAAATAACCTCAGTGGGTCCCCAATTGATTAAGTACGTGACCTAAACATGATTTCTAACATGGATCACAGCTCAATTACTCTAACACATAAGAAATTTCATGGACAGAATTAAGATAAATAACTACACAATACCACAAAAAACAACCAGGTCATAATTTGCACGGCGCCCCCACACGTCTGTCACCTAGAATGTGCATTACCTCAACACTAACACATAGCATGTATATTCAGATATTCATACCCTCAACACCAAGTTTAGAAGTGTTACTTACCTCGAACAAGCCGAATCCAAAATCGAGCAAGCCAAACAATGCTCTAGAAATGCCATCTCGCGTGTACCGACCTCCCAACGGCTCAAAACAAACCAAAAGTAACTCAAGAACATCAAATAATGCCAAAGAAAACAAACCGCATCAATAAAAGTTGAATCTTTCATCAAAAGCCCAAAGTCAACCAGAAAGTCAAACTCAGGTCCGCACCTCGAAACCCGATAGAACTCACAATATCGATAACTCATTCAATTGCGAGTCCAACCATACTAGTTTCACTCAAATTCACTCTATAAATTTTAAGACAAAAAATTCCCCAATTTCTCCTTTGAAATCATCAATCAAATGCCAACAACAAGGATAGATTTATGAAATATAACCATAAATGAGTATAAAACACTAACTTCAATTCATGTGGTGAAAATCGCCTCCAAAATCACTCACATTCGAGCTCCCCAACTCAAATTATGACCAAATGAACAAACCCTCGATATTATATGCTTCTGCCCAGCTTTTTTGCCTTGATTTTTATGCCAAACGATCCCAAAACTCGCTTTTGATGCCTCCAATGGATTACTTGTGAAATTCCAGTCAAGTTAGGCTTTTGAATCACTCCATTTGACCTTATGATGAAGGAGATATGTTGGTTTCAATATTTGAAAATAGTGTAAATTTTTTTAAATACGAATTCAGTGGCAATTTCCTAATTAATCTAAAAAAAATCTGGCAACCCAATTCTTAGGACTCGTTTGTCCTTAGATTTTGTCAAAATAAACTTGGGTTTTGTTTGGAAAATACATGTTTGGCCATACATTTTGCCTATATTTTGGCAAAATCCCAGATCCCGAATCCCAAATCTGAAAACCAGTTCAATAGCTGGGTTTGAGCCAAATCCCTAATAATACACATGTTTTTGCAAAATAAATTTGAGAAATATGTTTTGAAAACGTATGTCTAAACACGTTTTCATCTTCAAGCCAAACATCGCCCAAAGCAGATTTTTCAAAATAAATTTGGGAATCTATGACCAAACGCTAGCTTAGTAAAATGACCAAAAATTCCTCATACGATGTCGAAACTTGATGATTTCAGTTGCTATGGTTCTAAAATTATGATACGGATAAAATGGTTTAGTCGAAATATGAATCAAAGGCCGTTTGCTCAATATGGTAGCTTTTATGCTCAAATCGACGTCGAAACCGAAAACAATCACCATATAACCCAAACTTATCCAAAACTCATCGTAATTTAACCAAACTTTGTGGACATGTCCAAAATCATCATACAAACTTATTGAAATAATTAAAACCCGATTTCGAGTCCGTTTACCCAAATGTCATACCTTAGTCAACTCTTCCAACTTAAATCTCTTAAAACGAGAATCTTTCTTTCAAATCAATCCTGAACCGCTTGAAAACCGAACCCAACCATACATGCAAGTCATAATATATAACATGAAGCTGCTCAAAGTCTCAAACCACCGAATAAAACGCTAAATCTCAAAATGACTGGTTGGGTCGTTAAACCAACACTAGTTAATATATAGTAAGAGAGAATCGGTTCCGGTTCATGTATATTTACGGAAAAATCCATAAAATTTCAGTTTATTGCTCTTTTGACCCTACATTTACTGCTTTGTTGACTGAAAGCCAGTACGCCTATTTCCTATAATTTCCTTTGTGTCCTGATAATGTATAGAGTTGCAGTCCTTTTTGGAAGTATAATTTTGTCCCTCATTTTGCACTTTATTACAATAAATGTACTTGTACACTTTCATAAATCCAAGAAATACATGAGCCTTCTTTCAATATCTATAAGGGCATCATAGTTGCTGATGTCACATGAAAGTGACACATGCTTTCACAAATTTCCAATTGTCCGCTCCAATTTTTACAAACCTTATTGTTTTAATATAATTTGATCTTTCTTCTTCTTGATTGTAGAGTGGGGTTATGTTGGCATAATTTCATTCATGATAATCATAACAAAATTTGATTATTTCTTTTGATTTGAAATTTGGATGGTAATAGGTAAATAACTAATACATGCTCCGCCTCAATTTATGTTTAGGCACAAAATTTAAAAAGAAATAAACACTTTTGAAATTAAAATAAATCTTAGATATTTATGTGTTTATAGACTACATAAGTAAATTTAAACTATAATAAAGGCATTGCATTCGACGTATTGGAAGAATATATATATTTTTCTCCAGGATTTAGTTCAAACACTTTTTGTAGAACCTAAACTTTCTTAGATGCTCTAAATTCGAGTTTTGGATATATCACTATATTGGTAAAAAAAAATATAGCACCATACGTGTACAAATTTTGGATGACTCAGCCAGCCAGGTGGACTAAATAAAACATCACACGTGGACACGGGATAAAAAGGTACGGTCAATACAAGGAATTAGCCGCGGAAAGATCATCAAAGAAGAAGAGACACGGTCACAACGAATTCGAACGCAATAATGAGCCGATTCAAAGATCAGCAATCAATGTCTTGTACGTTATGTAACTCCTAAAATAACAGTTACTATTCATCATTGTAACACCTCATAAATGTAATAATTAAGCGTTAAATAGGCTATCATGACAGAAATACAAACGTTGTACTAGGAGAACATCCCTATAAAAGGGATAAAAATGTAACAAATAGGATCATCTGATTTCTCAGAGACTAAGCTATTTAAATTTTCTGCTTATTACTCTCGAAATTATTGCTACTTTATTCTTTATTTTATTAATTCGATTATCAGTAACCCGAGTTTATCTTAAATTAAGCTTTAGTCAGAAGATCTTATTTTTTTGTTAAACAAATTTGTTCCGTTACCGGGAATTTGATAATCATCATTTTCGCTACCAATTGATATCCTTAAAATCATGTCGAATCTCAACAACAACAACGTCAGCAATAATGACGATAACAACCAGCAAAGAAGTGAAACCCCAGTTTCAACTCCTCCTCGAGGAACTCCACGAGCTTCGAGGGAACCATCTCCTGAGAGAGCTAACAATCGTAACAATAATGAACAACCGGTGGAATCAGATCAAATAAGGCAAATGATTGCCGAATACGTGGGACAAGCTTTGCGAGAATTTGCAAGAGGGTTACCACAAGTATCTCCAGTACCACCGACACTGCCTCTATATAATACAATTCTAGTGGAAGATTCGCAAGCGGGGTTAACAAATCCAGCCAGGGATGAAACTCTCAATACACTTCCTGAAACACGACCAGGTACGACTAGTAATTCAGAATTACAAAATTTATTATTAACCATGCAGAAGCACATGAAAGAACAAAATGATCGCATCGAGCAAATCCCTGGTGTTCCACCAATTATCAAAGGAATTGACGTCGATAGGTACTCTCAACAACCTTGGAAGCTAAGTGCATCCCCATTACTTATACCCAAGAAGTTTAGAATGCCTGATATCCCCAAATACGACGGAACAACCGACCCACGTGACCACGTTACTGCTTTCACCATTGGAGTAAAAGGCAATGATTTGACAAAAGAAGAAATAGAATCAGTCCTTGTCAAAAAGTTTGGAGAAACACTCACGAAAGGAGCTTTAACCTGGTATTCTCTTCTCCCTAAAAA
>ML550277.1:0-10468 GCA_005239535.1 Nicotiana rustica | reverse complement strand
AAACAATTCTGGAAATAATAAAATAAATAAACAGAAATGTAAACGCAATGGAAAGTTAATCCGCCGAAGCCGAAGCCGAGCCGAGCGAGCGACGACAACGACGGCGCGAGGCTTGCTTTCTTCTCAACTCTTTATTAGCTAGAAGAAGAGCAATTTCTTATATACCCATCAAAAGTCTTTTCCTCTTCCTATGTGGGACAATTAAGGAGAAAAACTCAAATATTACTCAAATATTTTATTTTCCCCTCCATTTTCCATTCACCCATTTTAAGCATTAATATATCATTAAATACTTAAAATCCCAACACATATGTAAAAGGAGAGCTACTATTATTTCATGGTGTCAATGTTCCTCAAAATGTTGATACTTTTTTGTGCATATATAAAAGATGGGCTCACTTTCGTTAAAATTCAAAAGCAACAAAATATATTCCGTCATGATTATGACAAGGTCAATCAAACATGGTGGATAATGTTGGAGATCAAGATTGAATCCCTTACCCTATGTTTGCAAAAAGAGGACAAATTAAACCTAATTCATGACACAAGTTGGTTAATAGTTTTAAACCTAATTTGAACAATATTAAAACTGTACAAGCTTCTTTATTGAGGTCACTATTTAGACGATTTTTTATACTATCAATGTAATTTAGCCTATAAATTTCGCAAATAGTTATATAACTATGATATTTTTTTACTAAAATCATGTAAATGTATTTTTCACACAAAAATGATAAAACTTTCACTAATTCATACAAAAATCATAGTGACCGCAAAATATAATTTTCTGGTTATTTTTTCTTATTCCATATTTTTTATTTCTTTTTATTTTCAATGTAATAATAACAACCCAATTAAAATAGAAATGACCAACCTAACCCAATCTAAAAATTAAAATAATATTAAAAGTGAATCTCCCAAATACAATACTTCTATCTTTCTTTTCGTTTTCTCTTTTTATAAGATTTTCATTCAAAATATAGCATTATATTGTTTCAAGAGCTCTCTAATTATTCATATATTTAATTTAATTTTTTTTTTGTCATAATCTCTGCATCCCAACTAAGTTTTTTTGGTGAAGGATTCACTTTCAGTATTATTTTAATTTATATATATGGGTATTGAGTTTGATCTAGTTGGATAATTCGTATTTTAAGGGCAAAAAATTAATCGGCCCATCGAGACTAATATAATGCATTTGCAAATAAAAATAATATGTATATTATATGTATATATTACACATATATACAAATACATATTTTATCGGCTATTATTTTAGAAGTTGCTAAAATATATATTTTTTCTATTTTAATTGGGTTATTATTTATTAGACCAAAAATATATAAGAAAACATATGAAATAAGAAAATACTATTAAAAAGTTGTGTATTTTAGTTTTTGTGTGAGAAAACATAGTTATACGATTTTAGTAAAAAAAATTATAATTATATGACCATTGAACTTTTCTCATTTCACTTGTTATGATCAATTATACGTAGTTATCTATTAAACGGTCTAATAGGTGTAAAAATACTTGTATACAATCATTGTATAATTCACAATTGAACTCTTTTCTAAACGGTATGTTGTGGCGGAGCCACATGCACCAAAAGTGTGTCAACTGACACCCCTTCGTCAGACAATTGCTTTGTATAGCTCGGTACGTACATACATATTATATAATGTCACTCCTTGATTTCTTGGCGAGTTTGTTTTTTTATATTTTGATTCCCCTTACAAAAAAACTTCTGTCTCTGCCCCTGACGGTACTATAGATATTTTTCTTTCTCTTTTCTTTAGATAGCAACCACAACAAGTGATTGCATTAGAATAAGACCAATATATGTTTGGATATGATGCTACACCTACACTAAAATGCTTCGACTTTAAAGGGCCATTTAGAATTCTGATTGTGACAAACATCAGTAATAGTAATGGACAATAATATTGGTTTATACATGATTAATTGTAAATTTTTCCCTTGGTTTGATGACTTAAAAATAGTAATCCTATCAAGTGTGGTGAAAAAGAACTTTTGTTGATAACGTAGGATTTGATTGGAATAGCCGAAAGCTGACTTGTAAAGGTCCATAATACAGTGCTTGAGTTGATTGAATAAATTATCTAGAATCTTACAGTTTAGTAGGTCTGCCGTTAAAATTTTTACATCCACTCCTTTTTATTCTTTATTGTGATGGTACATTGAAATTAGTCTCATGTTTAGTTTTTTTTTTGATAAATTAAAAAAAAAACAAGTAATTTTTTTAAGAAAGGTATCAACTCAAGTACACGTCTTTGATTTTTGTAAAGAATAAATTGAACAACATTAACCTAGCGTATAAATAACTTTTACTATCTTTTTAGGTGCTAATTTCAGGCTCGAGATTTACAAAGATTAACATATTCAAATATCTAGTATATAATTATCAAAAGTTTTTTTTAATCAAAAGTTTCTTATACTATAAACAGGGGTACCTTTAATAAAAGGTCAAATTTTAGTAAAAATTGCGTGGGGTAGCCACTTATTAAAGTGTTATTTACTTTTTATCTAGTATTTTTAATGCTGAGCAAAAGTAGCCACTAGTCTATTAAAATTAATATGAAAAGACTTAATTACCCTTTCCTTTCCAAACAGAAATACAGTAGGTTGGAAAAACTGGGTAGCGGAGCTAGACTTGGCGCCGATACACTATCCTCTTTAATATGGGTGATTAATTAGCTTCGAAATTGTTGCGTCGTCTATTCGTTTCTATTAATCTCTCTTTCTTCTTTAATGCTCCTACTAGTTGGCTTGACCTTAGTCTTTCAAATTATTATTGCACGGTGTTTAGCCAAATGAAGTTTCTTAGCCCCTTAGATTGTTAGAATGGGAGAATTTATGTTCTTTAAATTTCTCTTTGTTATCATCAGTTTAATTTGTGTTATGAAGATTAGCCTTTTGGTTAGGCATCATAAAAAAATTATAAAGAAGAAGGAAATCAAGGAGTAAGTTTTAGACAATAGGTCCTAAACTTATAGTTACAAGTTCAAAACTTAAGGACAATAGGTCCTGAACTTAGACTAACAAGCTCAAAAGTTAAAGACAATAGGTCCTGAACTTAGACTAACAAGCTCAAAAGTTAAGGACAATAGGTCCTGAACTTAGACTTACAAGTTCAAAAGTTAAGGACGCTTGGTTCTAAAGTTTGAGTTCGAAGTTCAAAAGTTAAGGACATGCAATCCCTAACTTACAATTACAAGATCAAAAGTTAAGGACAATAGGTCCTTAATTTTGACTAACAAGTTCAAAAGTTAAGAACGCTTGGTCCTGAAGTTTGAGTTCCAAGTTCAAAAGTTAAGGACATGCAGTCCTTAACTTACAATTACAAGATCAAAAGTTAAGGACAATATGTCCTTAACTTTGACTTACAAGTTCAAAAGTTAAGGACGCTTGGTCCTGAAGTTTGAGTTCCAAGTTCAAAAGGTAAGGACAAGTAGTCCTGAAGTCCTGAACTTAGAGTTCCAAGTTCAAAAGTTAAGGACATGTAGTCCTGAAGTCCTGAAGTTTAGTTCAAAAGTTAAGGACATGAGCATAAGTGTATTTTCGTCCAGGCAGTTAAAGTTTATTAAAGCAGTGGCTAAAGACTAAAGACATTTTAAACAGTGGCTTAAAAATAAATACATATGTTATTAGTGGCTAACCGTGCACTTCCCCCCAAATTTTATGCAGGAAATTTAAGAGGAGGAAAGAAATGGAAAATTGGACTCAAAGATGGGCTCAATTTCCTTTGGGCGGACAGGGCTGGCATTTGCTCTATATAGTCATCGTATCCAACAACACAAGTGCCAAATTTAGTAGAAATGGTGTGGGGTAACCACTTTTTAATGTGGTATTTAATTTTTATCCAGTATTTTAAATACTATATAAAAAATAGCCATTATTCTATTAAAATTAATACAAAAAAATAGTTTTACCCATTCTTCATGAGTGTCGTGTAAATATTAAGGACATAGTGTCCTAAACATCATGAGTGTTGTGTAAATATTAAGGACAAAAGTGTTGTGTAAATAGTGAGGACAATTTGTCCTTAATATTACACATCACTCATAAAGTTAAGGACATGATGTCCTAAAGTTTAACAACAGAAGGTGCAAATACAGGACACTTTGTCTTTAATATTTCCACAGCACTCATGAAATTAAGGACACCATGTCCTTAATATTTACACAACACTCATGAAGTTAAGGACACCATGTCCTGATATTTAGACAACACTCGTGAAGTTAAGGACACTATGTCCTTAACAACTGCAAATATGAAGTTAAGGGCAGGATGTCCTAAAGTTTAAAATAGAAGGTGCTAATTAAGGATATTTTGTCCTTAATATTTACACATCACTCATAAAAGTTAAGGACACCAGGTCTAGCACCGGGGTATTTATCACGCCCAACTATGCCTTATAAAAAGGACAAAGCAGTCGCTACAAATATATTCCGGTTCAAGTCCGGAGTCGAATCCCACAAGGCACTAACCTATTTACTACAACTCTTAGTAACGCTAATGACAAGCTCAGTCAATTTTCGGATGCAAGATTTTTATGAATAAACAGTGAAATTTATTTAGCTTATGTAAAAATGACAATAAAACTAGCAATATTCAAGAATAAAGTTGAATTCAATGGTAAAAGGATCTAGGGTATTGATTTCCCCAATTGTCGGATTAATTCTTAACTCTTTAGCTATAATCTCGCTGTAATACTCTATGAGAATTATGAGTTCCGGGCTACCGTAATTATCTCTCGATCAATTACGATAATTTACTAGAAGTATTCTTTCGAACTACTCTAGCTAACAATTTATGCAACTCAGAATTATCCCACCAAAGCTTGTTATTTCTAAACCCACTTTTAAATTCAAGTAATTAATCTCTTCAATTACCCAAAAGTGGTGTTGTTCAACAACAATTTAACCAGGTGTTCTTTCTCAAGCAACACAAGGCAACTATACACGATTAATCAAGAGCCCTTTCAATTAACCACAATACAAAACGTAGTTGAAAAATCATAAAAAAAACACGGTTCGATTATATCAAAATAGAGTTAAAACTTCATCCAACAATTGGTTCCATCAACCCTAGATTAAATGTTTAGCTACTCATACGAATACAAAACAGAGCAATAATATGGTTCTTGATTCACATTGACAAGTAGAAAGAAGAACTCTAAAGAATTGCTTGATCTCCTCTCTCTTGTTCTAACCTCCAATTGAGTCTAAAACAAGCCTTGTGTGACTTTTGGGCGAGTTTGGGCTCTTATAGGTTTAGGTTAATTGCCCAGGAATTTACACATATGCCCCTACTCTTTGTCGCTGTTAAAACTCCGACCACGGTCGCGGACTCAACCGCGGTCGTGCACTGCCTCACTGTTTTCCTCCGCGTTCCTGCGCGCCCAGGTTCGCGGTCGCTGTCCTGCCTTTTGCAATTTTCCTTGTTTTCCTCGCTCTTTCTCATCCGGGCTATCACTGATTGGTCTTGTATGTTCATAATTGACTCCAAAACGCTCTTTATCTCTCTCCTAGCTCGGAGTGGCTCCTGCAAAGCATACATTTCTCAATTAGAGCATTTTGTCATAGTTTAGAATGTAAACATCAATAAAGTATGGTTAATTACGAGTATAAATAGTGTCTACATTGCATCATATATGCTACTATCAAGTATTTTCATTCGGGCAGATAAAAGCTTATTAAAGCGCTAGCTAAATAGTAAATACGTTTTAATGAGTGGCTTAAGAGTAAATACAACTCTAACTAGTGGTTAACTGTGCACTTTCTCCCAAATTTAGGGCCATAGAAGATACTGGTAAAAATAGCACGGGCTAACCATTTTTCGGATTGACCATTCAAAAATAGCCAGCATTTACCAAGTCTTTGAAAAATAGCCACTATTTTGCTGCAACGGAGACCGGTCTAGCATAATATACTGAAGTTCGTTGCACCAGTGTATGAACTTCCAGCGTATTATGCTGGAACTCCAACACGCGAAAAGTTCCAGCATAATATATTGGCGATTTGAGCACCTGTGTATGAACTTCCAGCATATTATGTTGGACCGGTATACTTTGCTGGAACTCCAATATATTATACTGGAGTATTTCCGAATTTTGAACAGTATTTTCGTTCAAATTTATCTTTACATGAAAAATGACTAAAATTCGATTATTTTTGAAACTATGACTATTTTTGAATGACCACTTATAAATATAACTATTTTTTAATTTCTCCCAAGATACAGTATTGGAGGTAATAATTGCACGGGGCACCCTATTTGGTCACCCCCATTTAACCTATACCCATTTTTTAATTTTTTTTAACTTGTACCCACTTTTTAAACAACTTCAACCCCTTTCTCCGTCTCCTCCTTCATTTTCTTCTTTCTTCTTCTACAACGATGACTTCAACAGTGCTGCTTTTAGCTAGAAAACAAATGAATGAGGAACCTCAAGACTTTTAAGAATAAATATCTTGCGGCTAAGTAACAATAAGGTAGCCGCCAGAAAAATCTCCCTTGCTCTATAATCATCACATTCTTAACTTAAAATTTGATAAGCATAAGCACCTGTTCTCCATATTTTTATCCAAACATTGCGATTGCCCCATCTCTTTTTGCATCAGTCAGAGACATGACTTTCGTTTCCAGAATCGCGGCATCGCCAATCCATTGGTTGATCAAACCTTCAATTTCAACAAGTTCCTTGTCTTGAAGAGGCCGATGGAAGTTGAAGTCAAATCTAAGACGATCAAAAGCAACCAACGATCCTGCTTGAGATGTTTCCTGACCAATTACTCTTTTGAACAAATATAGAACAAAAACTTCAGTTCAACATGCTGAAGTTAATCAAATATAGAACAAAAAATTCAGTTCAACATGTTGAAGTTAATCAAATATAGAATAAAAACTTCAGCTCAACATGCTGAAGTTAATCAAATATAGAACAAAAACTTCAGCTCAACATGCTGAAGTTAATCAAATATAGAACAAAAACTTCAGCTCAACATGCTGAAGTTAATCATATATAGAACAAAAACTTCAGCTCAACATGCTGAAGTTAATCAAATATAGAACAAAAACTTTAGCTCAACATGCTGAAGTTAATCAAATATAGAACAAAAACTTCAGCTCAACATGCTGAAGCTAATCAAATATAGAACAAAAACTTCAGCTCTAGAGCTGAAGTTTCCCAGTTACAAAGACAAAAACTTAAGCTCTAGAGCTGAAGTTCCCCAGTTACAAAGACAAAAACTTCCCCAGTTACAAAACAAAAACTTCAGCTCTAGAGCTGAAGTTTGCCAGTTATAATAACAAAAACTTCAGCTCTAGACTTGAACTTCAGACCGGGTACTAGAATGCTGAAGTTTTGCGTGATTGCCTTTGCTACTTCAGCCCCGTATGTTGAAGTTATGCGAAAAAGCGGGTACGCTTGCAATTGTTTTTGCAAAGCGGGCACAAGTTAAAACGTGACACAAAAAGCGGGTATAGATGCAAATGCCCCGTATTAGAGAGGAAGCGATAGTTTGGGCCCATATCTTTTGTGAATTAAATATCCATGAACGTAGTAAGTGAGAGTTTTGGCCCAAGTACACCTAAAAACGGGGAAGAATGTTTTTTAAAGATTAGCTAGTACTTAGTATAATTTGAAGGAATTTTTTTAACTTAAGGACACTTTTATTCCGAAAAATTAACTAAAAAACTAAATTTAAAATGCATTAACTAATTCTTAAATAAAGTAGCTGCCTGATGTCTAAAACCGTAGCTATGACTACTACTGTTGGGAGACCTCTTTCCTTTTAAAATTTTATAACATTGACATATCCGCTCACCTTTTAAATTCTTTCGTAACAATTTCCTTTGTACTAAAATGATGGATCAAAATACATCTTCAAGTCTACGTTTTGCCAAGTCATCAGTAACTTAGCTTTCTTCGATGAAGATGTGCGCATTAGCAACCTGCAATCATCAATTAAATGATTACCATTTCGTGTTATTGTTAGAATGCAGAACTTATTAACATATACTCTATAAACTTTTTACACTGCTGCTTACCTTAATAGTGAGTGTGCGTGGTGCATATTCATGTTCACTCTCCTAATTGACTATGAGTTTAACGTGTATACAACATTTAAAAAGTTATATTATTATGTCACATGTAAAATTCTATAATTAGTTGTTATTACAAAACATTGTTAATATAAATTTCTTTATGTGGAAAGTATTTATAAATTGAATCAATTGTTTATTCAAGAACTTGGTCTTTTACAGGATTGGTTTAATGCCTAAAATTTGCTGCGTACCAGTAATATGCATTTGCTTGCACAATTACGTACGCTATATTTTTCATACCAACATTTGCCAAATTTAGTTCGCTCACCGCAAATGAATTTCTTTCTCCTAAGGTATTCTTTTATCAATTAATTACTTTGGGTGGACCTTTTTACGACCATCATTTAAACTTTGACCTGGGTAATTTTTTTTTGTGGAGAAATAGCTTCTGATCAAAGTTTTGAAACACGTTGATCAAAATATTGGCAAGCTTTGGCAATCGTCAGAATTTTGAAGGATCAAGAATTTAGTAACAAAAATGAAAATTCTAGTGATTGTCAGGATTTTGCCATAAAACTTGATAATCGCCGTAACTTGCTGAATTTCCAGGAAACCTACTTTATGATATGCCGCTAGACCTTTTTTTTTGAAAAACTTTTATTATGGAGTAAAAATATCAATAGTAACATAAAAATATCATATTACTCGTAGCCATGGAGAACCATAGAATCGGAAGATTATATTAGAACATCGGTGGAAAGGTCGAGAAGGCACCTAAAAATAGCTTTAGAAGCCAGATTAGGAAAGTGCTTTAAAGAGTAANATCTAGAAAGGATAGGCAATTGAGAGAGAATAGGGCGATAGCGACAGACACAGGAACTGAAATAGATTAAAAGATTACTTCCGTAGAGGAGAGGGGAAAGCTGCTTAGATAGGGCGATAGCCCGGTTTTTATTGTTTATCCTTTCCTGCGCTTGTCTTGTATTGAGGTATACCGAAGAAATGAGTAAAAGTAGGTAACAGAAGGGGAGGGATTGCTGTTTTTTATTAGTGAGGACAAGCAGCTTTCATTTTATTCAATCTAATGGTAGGGCTTTAAAGAGTAGGCGGTTCGTATCTTTCTATGACCCCCAGAATAAGAAGTAGGAGGATAGGCAGAGCAAGAGCTCTTGAAGCCTACCCGATCTATTGTGGATGTTCCTGCGGGAAGGCTATGCTAGGGCGTGTGGTCGATGGCTTGGGAGTACCTATTGATGGAAGAAGGGAAAAACTCTATCATATCCCTCTATTGTGTATGAAGTTTCTGTTGGTGTAAATCCAATCACCTGAATTTAAGTTTTTTATCATTCTCCCTTTTGTATGGGCAAAGAGAACATTGCTTTCTAGCATTTCCATAACCCGAAAATGAAAGCTTATACGTCATTTGATTTTTAATAAGATTTTGGTGCTCCGCCTGTTTTGGAAAAGTTAATGTTGGGAGTCCATACATTACTGTATTGATATTGTTCCAAAGCAATTTTTACGAGAGTTAATTTTTTCATATTATCAGACAAAATTAATTTACAATAATACGCAACTCTTTAGAATTTGGAGAATAGAGCGGGACTTTGCTATATATCCAAGTAAATTGTAGTGCATCAATATTACACAGACTGTGCCTAGTATGTGAAAATAGCACGGATAAGTCAGTTTTCAGACTGGTAATCAGAAAATAGTCAGCGGTTGCAAAGTCACTGCCACTGTTTTGCTGAAAGACGATAAGTTTCAACATAGTATGCTGGATTATGTATAAAATTTCTGCATATTATATTGGAACTCTAGCATACAGAAAGTTTCAGCATAGTATGTTGGATTATGAAGCTCCTCCATGCAAACTTCCAGCATATTATGTTAGAACTCTACCACACGGAAAGTTCCAGCATAATATGCTGGGTTATGGAGCTCTTGCGTTTAAACTTTCTGCATATTATATTGGAACTCCAGCACATTATGCTGGAATCTCATATGTAAAAAATTCGAACTCCAACATATTATGATGAAATTCTTTTCGAATTGTAAGGGTGTATTTGTTCAGATGTTATCTTTACAAAAAACGTAGCTAAATATCAATTACTTTTAAAACTGTGGCTATTTTTTAATTACTAGGTGTAATTCTGACTATTTCTGAAATTTTTCCCCATTGCTTGAGCATTTGACTGTAGGATGGTTCCTATCATTACATGGCAACCGGATGGGTCCAATCTGAAAATCAAAACCAAAATAGTATGGTAATAACAGGGCAAATATCATTTTTAGCCTAATGGCCGAAATTATTTACGTTATCTAGCCGTAAAAGTACATAAAATTTGTATATATTTTATATATAATATATAAAAATGCATATATATATATATAT
>ML550275.1:67026-77994 GCA_005239535.1 Nicotiana rustica | reverse complement strand
TCACTTAAAGTGGAAAAACTCCCTTATTACCCTTACCCGGTGAAAAAGGAGGTGTGACAATAGATTTTTTTCAATTCCGTGCACTAACTTTTATTGATTTTTTAATTACATCAATAATTAATTAAAATAATATATATTACTGTGCCTACAATTCTTCTTGCTCTGTCCTAGGAAGCTTGTTTCCCATTTATGAATAATGGATAATTGTCATCAATGTGGATCCATAATCCATATCTATCTGCTTCATAAAATATTATTATAATTATTTGGACTATATAATTGGATAACTTTTTATAATATAGTCTCCAATTTCTTTTCCATACTCCAAACGCAATCTAATTACAACGTTGCTAAGGAATTTAAAGTTATCGTAACATTATCACAGTCAGGTACTCAGGTTGTTAGTCGTTGATCCGATTAATTTAAATTCACATTAAGTAATATTCATTAGAAGAGGAAGTAATTCCTAAAATGTTAGATAATTAACTTAAATAAAATATTGTTTTCTTTGTTTAACTTTTCTTCTCTTTCAATTTTTCTCACCAAAGTCTCACTTTAAAACTTTAATTCATAATTATAAGTTCTATTTAAGGATAAAGAGTATAAAGTCCTCTTTATTGTTGGAAAAGATCAAAGTTACGTTAAGTTTATCCTCTTTGTTCCTACCTGCTTTTCAATTTTACCATTATTTTGTCTCATTTTGGCTCACTATTGGAAAAAGAATAAATGCAACCTAAACTCAAAACCAAAAAAAGTCAGGAAAGAAGAATTAATCTAAATAGCCGTCCACCTAATCTCGTAAAGTAAAAATAGCCGACGGATGTATATAATTCATGTATAATATAGGTATAATATTCATGTATAATATATATATATATATATATATATATAATTGTATATAATAAATGTATACCTATTAGACAAAGTAAACATTGAATCTGGTCGGCTATTTGTGTAACAATCCCGAAGAAAAAGGAAAAGCAAAAGAAAAAAAGAAGAAGGAGAAAGAATTGAGTTGATAAGTAAAGGCCTCATTATGTTGGAAACAAGATTTTGTAATAATTTGGAAACAATTGTGGCCCAAATTTATGAAATAGTTTCAAAAATTATATTGGTTGAATGAAATTATTCATTGCTTAGTTTCTCTCTAAGTTCGATGTCCTTTTGTGTAATTAACTTAAAAGTTTGATCGACGGTGTAAAAGAACTTTCTTTTTATAATACAGTTAGACCCCTTTATAATAACATCCTTATATAACAACACTTCATTATAAAAGCTAAGCTTTTTCGAAATCAATTTTTCTGTTATGTTATAATATATATTTTCTATAACATCACTTTATTATAACAACAAAAAAATATACGGAACAAACGATAGGTTTGACTATATTAGATCACATAACATACATTGACTTAAAGGTCTTAGGATTTTTTTTTTCTTTTCTGGATATTGTGTCTCCTTTGTCAACATTGGACTACTAATATCCCAATTAAATAGGCACATTCCTTTGTTCTTTTTCCAATCTTTTTGAAGTCTTTTAACTTACGCTAGGTGTTTTTACTTAAAAGTCAGAAAAAATAATACCGTTTAATCGCTCTTAAAATAATACCAAAATATACATATATATATATATATATATATATATATATATATTATATTATATACAAAATATATACAAATTTTATACACTTTTATAGGCACAAATATAAATAATTTCGGCTGCGAGCGACAAGTTAAGTTTGGGGTGCATGTTAATCTTGGAGTGTGATAATCTCAAAGTCTTATGTTAGTACATAACACTTATCCATAAACATTTTTTATTATTTATCATATCATTAATGACTAATAATATTGCTGAGTAATTCAAATATTGGGGCATCTCCTATTTGCTTATACCTTTATGCCTCCTCTGCCTAAACTTCATTTCTGACTTTTTCTTTGTCTTTTGTATTGAATAAAACAAAAAGAAATTTACAAGATATAAAGAAAGTGAAAATATATATAATATTGTAAACATATTCAAGGAATAAGTCCAACGGGGTTTTTCCATTTTAAGATTTAAATCCGAGACCTCTAATTAAAGATAAAAATATTTTAATCATGTTATCGCACTTTTAGTTGGTAACTCGACATGGATTAAATTTAATTATACGATAGTTTTACTTCGTTTTGGAAGAAATTATACATAAATGAGAGTACATTAATAAAAAGTTGTTGGGCCTTACAGCTTGATATAAGCCCATAATGAGAGATTGCTCTTGCTAAGGTAAAAATAGCACGGACTAGCTGGTAATTGAAAAATGGCCAGTGCTCATAAAGTTATTGAAAAATAACCATTATTTTGCTACAATACGAAAAGTTTCAGCATAATATAGTGGAGATTGGTGCACATGTGTATGAACTTCTAGCATATTATGATGGCACTTCAGCACACTGAATAGTGGAGATTGGAGCACCAGTGTATGAACTTCCAACATATTATGCCGGAAGTTCACATGTAAAAAATTTGAACTCCAGTAAATATTTTTCGGATTTTGAACAATGTTTTCGTTCAGATTTATCTTTACATGAAAAGTGGCAAAAATTCGGTTACTTTTGAAATTGTGGCTATTTTTCAATTACCACTTATAAAGCTGGCTATTTTTGAATTCCACCCCTTGCTAAGTGCACCGGTCGTCACTTTGAGGGATGATGTTTAAAACATACTCCCTGCAGTCCATTTTAGTTGTTTTCGGCCTTTTTTTTATGGTCCATAATATTTGATTTATTCGGATATCAAGAAGGGAATAACTTCTTTTTTCCAAAATTGCCCGTAGAGTAAAGAGCCTATATGAGTATTTGTTATATTTCCAATGAATAAATTAAGGTACTATGATCAATTTCATTGTTAATTAATGCTAAAAATTGAATTCCTCAATATGTGTGAAACAACAAAAAAATCACTTAAAGTGGACCGGGGGAGTAACTAACGTTTGCCGTGAGTATCATAAATATAATTAAGATCAAAAGCTATATAATGCTTCTAAGCAGAAAAGAAAACTGCAGCAAGATTTGCATGGCATATATGGTTATACTATCGATGCACTAAGCTCCCGATATGCGCGGGGTCCGAAGGAGAGCCGGACCACAAAGGTATATTGTATGCAGTCTTACCCTACATTTTTGCAAGAGGCTGTTTCCACGGCTCGAACCCCTGACCTCCTGTTCACATGACATCAATTTTCCCGATTACGCCAAGGCTCCCCTTCGCATATGTGGTTATACTACCTTCTGATAATTGTGACAGACATGCAAAATTGTAATGATTTATGCATTTTATTGACTAAATTGTAGCCATAACATATCAAGAATGCAGAAAATTGAAAGACAAAATACTGCACAAGAATTAGCAGTTCACACAATCTCACATCTTTTGAGTTAAAGAATGATTTGATCATAGTTTCTTTGCTTCCTCATCTCGGCTTGTTATCTATCTTGTAAATATCCCGACGACTGCAGCTAAGTAGCTTGCCAACTACAATTTGTTTTTTCAAGGGGCGCAGTGTAAGTTAAAACATCATTTATATGTAATTGTCATTTGAAGAATGGATGCACCATGTCTAGAGTTGTTACCTGAGACGGAATGCTGAGTCCGGTGTGTCCTTCAATGACTAATCCTGCCGTAAGACCAATCATAGCCCATGCACCGTTAATTGCTTCTATTTGTCGCCGTCTCTGTAAAATATTCAAAGCTGAGAATGTAGAAATGACGTAACAGTACCAAGTTTCAAAAACATCAGTACAAGAATCTTCAAAGGTGGAAAGGACATCATACACCGGCTCCTCCCCTGCCCTGTTAGAACAGTCTGGTCTGTAACAACACAACCTCAAAGGAAGCCATTCCTAATATGAAGTTTCTAGCTGTCTTTCTTGAGGAGCGAGAAAAGAGAGGAAATGAGATTTAAGTACGCCTAAGTTACATAAGAAACAAAATGAAACTTGTACAAGAATTTACATAAGAAATGAAATTGAACTATGCAATAGCCAATAGCAAGGAAAGTGAACTATTTCTTTGCCTAACAAATGAAGATCTCAAACATTTATCCGAGGTACGATAGGGTGGGGTTTATGTTAGGCGACTTTAGCATGTAATGAGTACTTCTAAAATCATTCCCCTCTCCCCCTAGGCCTATGTTGCGCGGACTCTATAAAACAGTTGCCGCACCCGTGTCGGATTCTTTGAAAATACACTATTTTTGGAGGATCCGACACGCACCCATCGATATTTTCTGAGAGTCCGAGCAACATAGCCCTAGGCCCACCCACCCTCTAAACAAATTATGATAGAAACTTCCTTACATATTTTCTAGGAGTCAAAAAATAAAGAACTTCTAATGCTATATATGTAATATTAGACTGAGATGAGCTTAATGGAGTGATTGAGAAAGTGAAGATTCATATAGCCTATCCCAACTTGCTTGGGATTGACGTATAATTGTTGTTGTTGTCATAAATTACGATAGAAACTTCATCTCACACACCTACAATCAACTATAACATGCATAAAACATTAGGCCCGTTACCATGTCGAGTGCTTGACTCCCTCAAGGTATTATATATTTTCCAACTTTCAGATCTTCAAATGGCTTACCTAAACGTTAGAGATGATTTTTCTCAGATAGAAGTGGAATTAAACTAGTAACATCACATTCAACGCCCAAGTTTACTAACATTACAGAGATGCGAGCAGGAACACTAATTCAATAGCCTATACTCAATCTGCTTAGAGGCAGCTAAGAGTCGATAGCGCCAAGTGAAAGACATTCAGTACATTTCTAATCTTTACACATTTAAGGGCAGTAGGATTTGGCTAACAAAATTGTAATCACATCTTGCAAGAAATTAGAGGTTCACTCACTTGAAATCTCTCTTTAGCTTTAATTTCGTCCATTTGCTTTGCAGCTAATCGCTTGGCTTCTGAAGGATCCACCATAAACACTTTCTTCTTTACTCTCTCTTTCCCCGGAGATGCCTGCAGATAAACAAGTTTTCATTTGGAAGATCTTTATAAATAACGACCTCACTATGAAAATATTTCCATGTTACGGCATGTAATAAAGCATGAGAGCGAGAACTTCAAGGAAAGCTGGATAAACAATATAAGAGTAGTACTACATTTGAGATCTCTCGTGCACCATAGTATAAGGGCAGCCCGGTGCATTAAGCTTCCGCTATGCGCGGGGTCCGGAGAAGGCCTGGATCACAAGGGTCTATTGTATAGAGTCTTACCCTGCATTTCTGCAAGTAGCTTTTTCCACGGCTTGAACCCGCGACCTTCTGGTCACATGGCAGGAACTTTATTAGTTACGCCGCTCCCCTTCATCATAGTATATGAAGTGTAATTTTTCTTATTTCGAAAACTTAAGTGGACTTTAAATTGTACACCAACTTGGCATGTGCACCAACTAACAAAGATAACGAAACGTCAAATGTCGAACCCCTCTTCTCTGATACCATGTTGTTGATAGTTAATATTTGAATCCTCTATCTGTTCCAATCTATTCAAGTCCATATCATTCCAATACGAACCTCAATTTACTAACCTAATAAATTCCTCGTCACAAAATTAGGATTCCAAAGACGAAGATATAATAGCTCAATCTAATAAGAAAGTAGCAACTAGTCTGATCAAATTGACGTTCACATAATTTTACCATATGTCACAGACATAAAAACATTATCTTTTTTAATTTGTTAAAAATATTTGAGCAATTCAAAGTTTCAAACCCATTATACTAGTACTAGTATTACATACGTGGAAGAGCCTTCATAATGCATACATTAGGATTAGCCAGGACGCGAATTGCTTGACTCCTGGTTCTCGATGAAGCCAAGCCAGTATTGTGCATGCTCCCATATTCAAACCTGACACAGAAAAGCTTCATTAAAAGGAGAAAAATGGAATAGTCACGTGATAGAAGTTATGGGCAATGAGGGGCAGCTTTAGTGCCTTACGTAGCCTGAAGCACAGCTTAAGCGACGCGAAACGCCCTCCCTGAGCTTTTCTGAGCTCAGGGCTTAAGCGCGCCTTAAATGAGCCTTTCACAATACTGTTTAAAAGGAGAAAAACTGAATAGTCATGTGATTTTAACGTTCACCATTCTATCAGTAGAATATTGAGTAAAGGCGATACCACCGCAGAAAGAGTTCTGCCTATTTTTCATAACAAAATACTACACTTTCACCAGAAAGTAAATGAAACACCAGCGATAATGCATTGAACTACTTTCTTGTTTTCCATTATAGGAAAGTGTGGAGGTCGAGAATTAGGGAAGTCGAGTGTGTGTCTTCCCCCATACCAGTAGTATTAGTAGTTAGCCTTGTATTCTATTATCCGTAAATCTCTATTACCACATGTTGATCATTCTGTCTGAGCTGCATTTCCAATCCGTTTAGTCGGTCTCGTACCCAAGTGTATATCCCTTATATTGAAAGCAGAGAATAAGCTTACCGCTCTAAGTCGATCTATTCCCTCAAAACCTTCCTAGTCGAGCTTCCACCGAAGAGATGGGAGCACATCCGTAACTCAACGAAACGAATCTCATGGATACCCCTCCATACGCCTATCCTTTAGTTTAGTGGGCCAGGTCCTCCAGCCTTCCATTAGCTTTCGATTTAGTTTGCATTCAAAGTCTTGGAATGCGAGCTTATGTGCTTTCAGGTATAGGCACCATTCGCCTGACTTTCTTGAAGTCCTAGGATTCTCCCCTAGTATTCCATTCTCTCCCCCTCTCGGCCTTGCTTTCATTCCTGTCTCATTTGAAATAGCTCCTAAGGCAGGGAGTCTTCTCGAAGCTGTCTTTGTTGCTACTACTTTCTTTTCTTTTTTTCTTAAGCCGGGGTCTATCGGAAACAACCTCTCTACTAGGGTAGGATAAGGTCTGTGTACACACTATCCTCTCCAGACCCCACTTGTGGAATTATACCAGGTTTTTTCTTGTTATAACCCACCATATTTTCTAATAAAGTTAGTGAATGCATATTACTAATATATACAGAAAGCTTTCATTTTTAGGGAAAATTATTGTAGAAGAAATAAAGTTTGTATCCGCGATAAATTTCTAAGGATATTCCGAAGAGGTGAATGTTGAATACTTAATCAGAATTAAAAAAGGCAGCCCGGTGCACTAAGCTCCCGCTATGTGCGAGGTCAGGAGAAGAGCCGGACCACAAGGGTACCCTGCATTTCTGCAAGCCTCACCCTGCATTTCCTGCAAGAGGCTGTTTCCACGGCTTGAACCCGTGAATACTTTATCAGAATACAGACTCCATGTTTCCCTTTATACAAATTTCAGAACTTCAATTCTGCAAATTTTCAATTTCCTCATTATTAATTATTCCAATTAAGCAAATAAACACTTTTTATGAACAATTTAAAGACTGAAATTGCTCTAATGAACAAAAAGATAACACTGAAAACATATAGTTAGATAAATAATACGCAAAAATATAAACGACCCACAAAAATTAAGACGAATATTACTTGTCAAACATAAAAATAAAAATAAAAAGATTGATTCTTGAATAATAGCTTTTTTTTTTTAATAAAAAAAACTTACTTTTTGACAGCTGAATCATGAAATTCTGAGAAAGTTAAAGTCTTTTCCTTAAACTTCAGCCCTCCATTGATAATGGGTATCTTAGCTTGAACCATCATCTCTCTCTCTCTCTCTCTCTCTCTCTCTCTCTCTCTCTCTCTCTCTTGTTTTAATGGGTGAAGTAGGAGAAAGAAGTTCTAGGTGGAGAGTTCTTTGCCAACTATAGTTTTTCTTTTCTTTTTTCTTTTTTCCTTATTGGTATTTGGTCAGTATTTGAGTAGCATCATCTTCTACAAAATTAGATGGATAATTTCACTTGAGCTCCCTAAAAATCCTAGTTATTACAAATAGGCTCCTAAAGATCTTTTTCCTTATATGACATAAACAAACAACAACGACCCAGTATAGCCCCACAAGTGGAGGTTTGGGGTAGTGTGTATGCATATCTTTTCTCTACCCCGATGGAGTAGAGAGACTGTTTCCGATAGACCCTCAGCTCAAGAAAACGAAAAGACAAAAAGAGAAAAATATATCAGTACCATGATGGAAATAATAACAACAACACAAAAACTAGTGAATAGATGAAAGGCAGAAATAATGACCAATAAATAATGTCCGGCACTATGAAAACGGAAGAGTAGTGTAAACACAACACTGATCACTAGCAGTCTAAGACTAAATCCTATCAGTCTAGCCTCACGCCGAAAGACTAAATATGCTCAACTACCTCCTAACCCACAACCTTATCTGAAATACAAGATGCAAAATTAGGCGTGACATTAGATGTATAATGGTATATAGTCTCACTGTTTCAAATTAGACGAGGTACTTTCCTTTTTAGTCTTTTCTAAAATAAATGACACATTTTTAAATTTGGAAATAATTTAACTTTAAACTCCTTATTTTACATATTTTACCCGTAATGAGAAGCTTTTATAACCACACAAATGTCATGGTCCCACAAAGTTTTTACCCCTTACGCTTTTAAGACCACAAGTTTCAAAAGTCTTCTTTTCTTTTCTTAAACTCCATACTGAGTCAAACTATCTCATTTAAATTGAAACGGAGGGATTAATTATTTCATAATATAAAAATACTGGTTAGAAAAAGTAAACAGTGAATTCAGTTGGCTATTTGTGTAAAAATCCCTTATTTTGGCCCAATCCAAAGCAAAAACCTTTTGGATCAGTCCAAACCCGGGGCCCAAATGATATATTGTAATCTGATGAGATAATTAGATTTTGTTCCCATTTTGACTGATATATTTTGTTATTTGGAGAGTAAAAGAAGGTTTTTAATTATTTTTTTTATAAATACTTTTTAAATATTATAAATGGATGACTATAATGATTTATAGAAAATTTTATGCAGTTTCTAAAGGAGTAATTTTTATCTCAAAACATTTAAAAAATTCTATTTTTAAATTCAGACTGAAATTTAATCAATTTAACTCTCTTACGAAATACTGAACTTTTGATATTTTTTTTCTTGTAAGGTGATATTCATAAGTATCTTTTGAAAAGACCGGCCAAACTCAATTTGTGTTCATCAATCATGTAAAAAAAGTACTTTTCAAATAAATTGATCAAATACAAATTTTGACTATTCAAAAGTATTTTTCTGAAAAAGTATTAATAAAAATACTTATTAAAATAAACAATTTTTGGAAATTTGATATACTCCTTCCGGTCCAAAATAAGTGATTTTTTGGTATTTTTTTGTGGTCCAAAATAAGTGATTTTTCCAGATTTTGAGAATGAATTAATTATTTTTTTCCTACATTGCCCATAGAGTAAATAATGTTGGAGTATGTGTTAGGAGTATTTATGTAGGTTAGTAAAAGTTAATATGGTCAATTTCATTGCTAATTAATACTAAAAGGTGGATGTTTTAATCTGTGTGGAAACATACAAAAAATCACTTATTTTGGACCGGAGGAAGTACGTTTCTTGTTCCTTATTGATAAGTAATTGTTTCCTAGTCAATGGATGCTTAATTAATACAATGTGAATAGCCAAACTACATAAATAAAGTTCCTAAATAGCATAGACTCCAAGATATTTTTTAATTCTCTATTTAGGAATGATTTTCTTGAAAATTTATATATTTTCTTTTATTTGACAAAAATCAAGAGGTGTCAAAATTCTGACCCTTTTAGTAATTATACATAGAAAAGGAAAAAAAGGCAAAATATTTATTATTTGCTTTATTGAGAGCTTAATTATTTCATTACTAGTAGTTCACACAATGGCTTCTCAAAGATAATCAGATCTTTATAATTAGCTCTGGTGTTTCTTCCTATTTTTGCATAAAATTTGAATAGGTTGCAAGAAATTTAATTCAGTACATAGATGATTGTATGAAGTGGTGGACATATACATAATTAACCAATTGAAGCAATTAGCAAAATACCTTGATGTACTAAAGTGCTATACCAATGGAAAACTTCCTCCATATTTTGATATCAATTATTTTTTCTATTCTATTTGTACTAAAACTACATTATGTTATAAAATAACGTCCGTAAAGTAAATAAATCAAAAATAAGTACAGAGAGAGTGATATATTATTCAACTTTCAAACTGATGTATATAATGAACTGAAATCTCCTCTATTTATAGAAGAAGGAAGCTAATGTGTAAGCTGCTACTGCAAGCTGCTGTGTAAGCTTCTACTGCAAGCTGACGTGTAAGCTACTGCAAGCTGTTGTGTAAGCTGCTACTGTACCAGACATAGATAATCTTCTACCGGGGGATAATATTTATCTATAACTGAGTACCGAAATGATAAGCTTCTTCAGGAAGCTTATGAACATCCATAATATATATTTATAACTGCAAGGATATTTTAGCAATTCTTTCAAATTGATTATTCCAGTTNATCTTCTCAAAAGTTGAAGTTGGAAAAGATTTAGTGACTAAATCTGCCGGATTGTCACTTGAACGGATTTGTTGCACATCAATGTCACCATTTTTCTGAAGATCATGCGTGTAGAATCATTTTGGTGAAATGTGCTTCGTTCTATCTCCTTTTATAAATCCTCCCTTCAATTGGGCTATGCATGCATCATTGTCTTCGTATAAAATTGTGAGCCTTTACTCACATTCCAAATCACATTTTTCTCGAATAAAATGAATTATTGATCTCAACCATATGCATTCCCTACTTGCTTCATGAATAGCTATTATCTCAGCATGATTTAAAGAAGTAGCAATAATAGATTGTTTAGTGGAGCGCCATGATATGACAATACATCTATATGTAAATATGTACCCGGTTTGAGATCGAGCTTTGTGGGGATTAGATAATGTAACGACCCGGTCTGTCATTACGTAAAACCTGCATTATAATTGTTGTTATTGACTTATCATAGACCGATTATTCTATTATT
>ML550275.1:31355-62742 GCA_005239535.1 Nicotiana rustica | reverse complement strand
TCCGATTGAATTGCCTCTTGCCATTTTGGCCAATCAGATCTTTGTCGGCATTCTTCGACAGATCGGGGTTCAAGATCCTCACTATCTTGCATAATGTTTAGTGCAACATTATATACAAAAATATTATCCACCACTATTTCAGATCGATTTAAATTAATCCCATCATCAGTAGAACTTATTAAAAGTTCCTCACTTACTTGAGTCTCGGGTTCATTGATTTCTTTAAGAATCTCAGAACTAATCAGAACTGCGTACCAAAATGATAAGCTTCTTCAGAAAGCTTATGAACATCCATAATATATATTTATAACACATCATTCTTTATTGATATAGCTTCGTCATTTGTTTTGGTACGAATGAGACATAGAATAGTCAAAATTGTTAGTGGAGTAGCCAGCCTTTTGGCGATGTTTTCTGTTACTCCATTTAATTTCATCAAGTACTTGACCCAATTTAACAACATTTACCCAATGTTTAGAGGATCCAAGACGATGAGTATAAATATCTTCTTTTAACTTATATTCTAACGGATTTAATATCTTTTATAAGTAACGAAAAAATAAAGTTATATATATGACATAATAACCATCAAAGAATGTATTGCAAGGGATGGATAGATCTAGAATTTTTAGTACATGAGTGCACTATTAAAAAAAAAGGAGGAAAAAATGTATCGAGTGAGAACTGATCCCTATTCCTCTTGGTAGTTAACTCAACCTTCAAGTAGATGCACCATTCAACCTTCTTAGAGGATGGGTGCCAACAGTTAATATTATACCAATTTTAGAAAATATGTACATAAAATATCTAATTTTGCGGAAAGACAATGGGTTCACATGCCCCATATTTTAGCCTATAAATCCACCATCGGGGATGGGGCTACTCTTCTTTTAACCAGAGGTCTCGGGTTTGAGTCCTGGGTATGGAAAAATCCTTAATAGGAAACGCTTCCCCCGAATGGGGCCCTAAGTATCGCGAATCCATTCGCCTTCACCTAAATAAAGACAAAGCGTTTTAAGAAGGTTAGCGCATGGTGTCTAAACTGGAGACATCGCACCGGAATGCATCTCCCATCGCAGACAAGAATCCAATATGAGGAAATTCAAAAAAGAAAATAAAGTCTCTCGGGGAAAAAAAGATCATATTCGGACTCCAATGCGAGTATTGGACACCGGGTGAAACCATAAAAAAAGAAAAGAAAAAGATATAATAACAACCTTAGAATATAAAGGTTCAACTTTTATTATCTCAATCACAAGCATCAACACTGAAAGTTAAAGCATTATTTTTAGTATCAAAAGTTAAACCTATTCCTTGAAGCTGATTAGTGCCTATAAGTGTAGATTTATCATCCCATGGCATAAAAGCTAGGCAATAATAGCCCCCAATACTAACTACAACTCGTGCATCTACCAACAACACTTCTTGACTTTCAGAATAATTACCAAAGTATAATTTGATAATTGGAAAGTATACATCAGCACCATCTGGATCATCTTCATAACAAGTGTCAAATATACCATATCCATCTTCAATCATTGTATAATCTTTTACTTCTTCTCTAAAAATATCGCGAAATATAATATAATAATCATGAGGAAAACGAGTAATCAACGTCCCTGTATCTATCATAACTCCATGAGTTACTTTCTGACCATTCCACCACGAAGGATCCACAGGGACAACTTTATCGTTAATCATAATCTTGAAAAGATTAACGTAGTAGAAATGTGGACTTAATCGATTTTTTATTAGTTTTGCCTCTGTTCCATATATCCACGGAGCTTTATTAAAGGTGATGAAAGATGGACGTACTGACACAGCAGTTGGTAGACATAATGCAAATATCGATGACCCTAATTGAGATGGTAAAGAATATCCACCTGTAGCTGTCAAGCTTACTCTTTTACTTAGACCAAGAATCCCAGAAAATGTACCACTGAAATCTGGACCACCTTTTTGATCTATACTACAACCAAATGTTATCCTGGCCTGTGTGTTGTCTGAAGGAAATGTGATCAACTCAGACGCGATAAAACCTTTCGTTGTTTCTCCTGTTATATATTGTTCTACATAGAAACATCGTTTGCTGCTTAAAGCACAACGAAAATCATGATCTGCGCTTAGGCAAATTGAATGGTTTTCGACGCAATCAAGTTCTGTGAACGTCTGAGAGGTGGTAGAATTGTAAATAGTATTATATCGCGGTTTGAAACATTTATCTGGAATACATGGTGCACATTGCCACCAAATTAAGTAACTTCCACTGTCTATTAGCAAGTAATTTCTTGTTCTTTCACTACCAAGATACAAAAGAGCAACATAGTGACCGCCAAAGTGAGTAGTAGGTGCTGCTTTTAGGGTTTGGTCATGGTTGTTACTCAAATTACGCGCGTACTTTTCTTGAAAATGGGGGTCTTTTTTTATTTCAATATCGTGGTATTTGAACTTTGATGCCAAGTATGTAGCTCGAGCATGATCTTGAGCTAGATGATTAGTAAGAAGAGACTCGTAGTCTTTGAATTTTGATTTTTCAAAGACGTTGATATGGTAAACACTAAAAGAATAAGACGGCATTGAAGGATCTTGAAGCTTGGATATATCAAATGACATGAAAGCTTTTCTAGCTTGTTTAATGGAAGAAGAATTAATCTTGAAATATGATTTTTCATTGATTAAACTAGCAAATGAATTCCAATGAAGGATTGATAAAAGAAGAAGAAGAAGGAGGGGGTTTTCCATTGGTAATTTTGATTTAGTATTAATTTGGTTTGAAACTTGAGCAAAGTACTTCAATCATTTATAACATTGGTTTATGTTTTATCTTTAAAATATTTCCAAATTTTATGTACAAATTTGGACAAAAAAAAAGTGAATTTAATGTGATTACAAGTTTGAATCATCGCACACTTATTTTTGGTAAATCATTAAAATATACCTATGCTTGTTTGGAAATGTCCAAACTAAGCATAAAATCTTGTAACATTAATTAACAAGAATTAAATATGAAATTTATACTATTTGGAAACTTCATTTTGCACCAATCACAATTTAGGTTAATTTTTTTACAATCTATATATTAATCATTAGGATACTAATACTAGGCTCAAATGATAAAATCATATTTCATTAGGCATATAGAAAATCATGCAAATTATTTTGTGAAATAATTACGGAAAACATTATTGCGTTTTTAGGAGATTGGAACCAACAAGGGAAGTACAAGATTTACCTATGATATGGCTAGACATAATGAGATATAAATTTAATTATTTGACCCTAGAATTAGTATCCTAATTAATATGTAGATTGTTAATGTACTACTTAATATATAAATTGCAAATAAATATATATATTTAATGGGATTTCGTGTTTGCATACTAATACTATAAATAATTGAAGATGTCAACACAAATTCCAAACCAAATCAATAGTAAAATTAAACTAATTACCAATGGAAAACCTCCTTCTTATTCTTCTTCTTCTTATGTCAATCCTTCATTGGAAATCCTTTGCTAGTTTAAGCCTTGAAAAATCATATTTCAAAATTAATTCTTCTTCCATTAAACAAGCTAGAAAAGCTTTCATGTCTTTTGATATATCCAAGCTTCAAGATCCTCCAATGCCGTCTTATTCTTTTAGTGTTTACCATCTCGACGTCTTTGAAAAATCAAAATTCAAAGATTATGACTCCGTTCTTACTAATCGTCTTGCTCAAGATCATGCTCGAGCTACATACCTGGGATCAATATTCAAATACCGCGATACTGAAATAAAAAAAGACCCCGATTTTCGAGAAAAGTACGCGCGTAATGTGAGTAAGAACCATGACCAAGTCCTAAAGGTAGCATCTACATCTTACTATCAAGGTCATTACGTTGCCCTATTTATGCTTGGTAGTGAAAGAATAAGAAATTTTTTATTAATCGACACAGGAAGTTACTTAGTTTGGTGGCAATGTGCACCATGTGTTCAAAATAAATGTTTTAAACAAGCTTTTAATGCTATATATAATCGTACCACGTCGAAAACTTTTAAAAGACTTTATTGTGTTGAAGATAGTTCAGTTTGTATAGCTGATGATCCATATTTTCATTGTGCTTTAAGTAGTAGTTTATGTTTTTATGAGACAACATATGGAAGTGGACAAACAACAAAAGGTTTTATGCAATCTGAGGTTATTATTTTTCCTGAAGACAATACACAAGCTAGGATTACTTTTGGTTGTGGTGTTGACCAAAGAAGTGGTAGTGATGATTTTAGTGGTACATTTTCTGGGATTGTTGGACTTGGTCGAAGAGTTAACACGAACGCGATAGGTGGATATTCTTTACCATCTCAATTAGGGTCATCGATATTTGCATTATGTCTACCAAGTTTAACTTCAGTACAACCATCTGTTCTCACGTTTAATAAAGCTCCGTGGTCATATGGGACCGAGGTGAAACTAGTGAAAAATAAACTAAACCCTCATTTTTACAACGTCAATATTTTCAAGATTGTGATTAACGATAAAGTTGTTCCAGTGGATTCTTCGTGGTGGAATAATGGTAATCAAGGAGTTATTGTCGATACAGGGACATTGATTAGTCGTTTTCCTCATGATTTTTATATTATATTTCGCGAAGTTTTTAGACTTGAGGTTAAAGATTATGAAATGGTTGAAGATGGAGTTGGTCCATTTGATACATGTTACAAAGAGGATCCATTTGGTGCTGAAGTATATTTCCCAGTTGTGAGGCTTTACTTTGGCAATATTTCTCCAAGTCAAGAGCTGATGTTAATACAAGAAAGAGTTGTAATACAAAATGCAGGGTTTTATTGCTTAGGTTTTTTTGGATGGAATCATAATTTTTCAATTATTGGCACTAATCAACTTCAAGGGACAGGATTAACTTTTGATACAAAAAATAATGTTTTAACTTTCAGTGTAGATGCTTGTGATTAATGTAAAGAAGATTTCGAATCTTTACATTCTAAAGTTGTTATCTAAATTTGCCAAAAATAATATATCCAATATTTGGTTTTTAGTGTAATATCTTGTATGATTAATGTTGATATTTGCATAGTTAACTTTGTGTTTTTTGTTTTTACTATTAAACTCGCATAAATTATTGTTGCGGCCAAACAAACACATGCAAATATACGTGGTCGTCAAGTAATAAAATAGTGAGTAGAGTATTGTTCCCACAGAGGCTTATGATTAACTTTTGACTAATTCAAACTCAAACAACTTATTGATTCAAGAGTTTTTTTCCCACAAAATGTGTAAGTGATTAATTAACTACCAAAGAAACTATCAAGCAATGAAATAACTAGAGATCGACTACAACACTTAGGCAATTTCGTATAAAAATCAGTGGGAGAGGATATTCCAGGGTCATAGTCTAGCTAACAATCTTGTTGTGTTCTTGGCTTAAACTGACAAATTGATTTATCTGGTTTGTTGATTGACAGTGTTGATGTTACTAGTAAGAATATGTCGAGTTCTTACTGACCTATTCAAGCTAACTTAATGCCTATATATCAATGGAATTAAGACTAACAAGAACGCATTTACACTTCCTGTATCTCAACCAAGCAAGACAATCAGGTATATTTCTATCCTAATTGAGAATCCGTTCCTCGATGCCACGGTTCAAGAACTTGCTCTATTTAATCCTATATGAAATCTAGAATCTCACTTTCGAGTTCAACTCTAGATTCGTAAGTAGTATTTTACTGTTAGCTACGCAACCAAAAATTAAGAACAAAATCAAATAAACAACTCAATATGATAAAATCAAACTCGTCAATTTAAACTTCAAAAGTCAACATTCATGTAGTGCCCATGACCCCATAATAATAAGGTTCTTTTCCACTCATATTCATACAATCATCAATAATAAGGTTTTCACTCATAAAATGAATACTAGAAGAAGAGTGGAAGAATTGATCCAATCTGTGCTCCCGAGTATTTTGTACTTTGTTCCTCTCTCCAAGTAGTGTCCTCCTTGCCAAAATATGTTTAGATTGGCTTTTATATGAGTCGAAGCGTCTTGGTCGAATTAACCGAGTCTCGATCGAAATAGGACAACTACACGTCACCAATGCCCAGGACAGCGTGGGGCGCTAGCCCTGTGTCACGACCTAAATTCCCAACCTTAGGGATCGTGATGGCGCCTAATACTACACTTGCTAGGCAAGCCAATGTTAAAACTTATTAAATTAATTTCCATCGAAGTCTACTTAATTACAACAAAACAATTCAAAAATAAACTAAATTTACTAATTCCAATGCATAAATTCACGAATAAAATAATAAATAAATAATTAAGCCGAGCCATGAACTAAATATATAACTATAAGACTACCCCAGGGTCTGGTGTCACAATTCACGAACTACTAAAGAATACTACAAATAATGGGCTGAAAGAATTATGTATCTGTTTTGAAGGAAATAAAACAGTATCTATAAAATTAAGAGAAGACTTCAGGGATCTGCGGACACCAGCAGATCTACCTCGTGTCTCCGAATGATGCTGTTTGCCCCTAAAAATCTCCTAACTCTGATCAGTACTTGGATCTGCACAAAAGAGTGCAGAGTGTAGTAGGGCTGTTCATTTGGATCGGATATCCGAAATCCGAACCGATCCATTCAATTTCGGATTTCGGATTTCGGATTGGACCGGATTTCGGATTGTGTTTATGAAAATTTCGGATTTCGGATCGGATTTGGATTGGTATATTTTAATCCGATCCGATCCGATCCGAAATCCGAAATTATTAGGCAATGTATAAATACTACACTTTAATTTCGGATAGTCAGTACTTTCTTTACATATTCCTCCAAGTTATTACCTTTACAATTGCTAGAGTTAGCTATATTGGCATCATAGTACTCTCATAATAGTATAAACATGAATTTTTCTTAATGCATTGCCTCTTTTACAAAGAAAATATACATATTAGTTTGCAACATTGAGGCATTTACGATCCGAAATCCGATCCGATCCAAATTTTAAAATCCGAATCCGCTCCGATATAATTCGGATCGGATTCGGATTGCATTTTCTAGAATCCGAAATCCGAAATCCGAATCCGAAATGTGCTAAATCCGATCCAATCCGATCCGTGCACAGCCCTAGAGTGTAGTATCAGTACAACCAACCCCATGTACTGAGTAAGTTCCGAGCCTAACCTCGACGAAATAGTGACGAGGCTAGGGCGGGGAAATTATAACATAACCTGTAACAACATATATATATAATAAAGCAATAAAGAAATTCTAAACTAATCAAAAACTATATACTGTAACAATAAATAAAAATAACTCAGTTGCCCTTACCAGGTCTCAGCTATAACCAAATTCTCACATAGTTTCCAAATTTCCAAAGTTCTTTTTTTGAAATAATCGTAAGTGTAAAATATGAAAAATAGTAAAGTAAGTCAGTAATTTTTTTTCCAAATCTTTGAATTCAAAATCGGTAAACTATAAGTGTCCTCCTTTATTGCTCCTTGTTGCGCGTGCAACCCGCTCCCACCTGTCCACCCTTATTGCTCCTCCATATATATATATGTCACCCTTATTTCTCCTGTTGCGGCGTGCAACCCGATCCCACATGTCCACCCTTATTAGCCCTTGTTGCGGCGTGCAACCCGCTCCCACCAGACAATCACATCTCTTTATTTAATAAAAGATTTCACAATTTAAGTCAAATCCTTTCACAATATCTATGTCTCAACAATTGTAAATATAACAAATTTCACTTTAAATAACAGTAATAGGAGAATATGAAATAATGACAATAAAACAATGAGTGTTCCATCCTTTATTTTATAAACATTAAAACATGAATATTCTCCCTTATTGCTTTTTATTGCGGCGTGCAACCCCATCTCACCTGTCCACCCTTATTGCTCATCCCTATTTATATATCACCATTATTTCTCCTGTTGCGACATGCAACCCGATCCCACTTGTCCACCCTTATTACTCCTTGTTGCGGCGTGCAACCGGCTCCCACCGGACAAATCACATTTCATCTCTTTATTTATAATAAAGTTTCACAAATCAGATTCCAAGCCTTTCACAATACTTAAATATCAATTATCATAAACATGAGACTGTACTATTCAGAAACTTCACCAATTATCACTACACAGTGAAACCAACTGAAATGTATAATGTAACACTGGCGACCATCTCAACCAGATGTACCACAATGTGACTAAGGAACAAGTAACACTTTTGAAATACTTGAAACAATATTTAACAACAAGTTGACGAACCAAGTAGACATGAAGGCATCAATATCTTAAAACAATTAAACTAGGGATCAATTGAATTGGAAACGGGGAAGGGATCATGTTCAACAAGTAATTTGGTGGTGCATAGATACTCGTCACCTCACCTATACACCACACACATGCAAATTCACCTAGCATTTAATTTAGGGATTCCTATTCCCTCAAGTCAAGGTTAAACCAAGCACTTACCTCAAATTCGCATGCCACTCACTACTCAATTACAACTTTTCCTTTAGAGTCTTGCTCTAACCCGCTCGAATCTAATCATAATCAGATTAATACCATCAACATAGGCTAATGAATAGAATTCCACAACAAAAACTACAAAATATGCCAAAAATCCAAAATCGGCCAAAATTCGATCCCTCTCCTGAGTCTAACCATATAAAATTTATCAAAATCGGACTCCGTTTGGTCCTCAAATCCCTACCTAAAACTCTCCAAAAATCAAGCCCTAACTTCCTCAATTTCACTTTAAAATCATCAATCAAATCCTTAAAACGAAGATGGATTCATGAAACATTACCAAAAACGAGTAACGAATACTTACCCGAATCCCTATGGTGAAAATCGCTCAAATCCGAGCTCCCCAACTCAAAATATGACTGAATAAACAAATCCTTGTTTCATATATTTTTCTACTAGCTATTCTGCCTCGTTTCTCATGTCCAACGATCCCGAAACTCTCTTTTTATGCACCCTATGGATTCCTTGTGAAATTCTAGTCAAGTTAGGCTTTTGAATTACTCAATTTGACATTATAATGAAGGAGATATGTAGGTTTTAATATTTGCAAATAATACAGATTTTTAAATACGCTGTCAGTGGCAATTTCGTAATTAATTTAAAATAATTTGGCAACCTTAGCAAAATGACCATAAAACCCTCATACGATGTCCAAATTCGATGATTCTTTTTGCTACGGGTCCGTGATGATACATGTCTAATACTTTAATCAAAACAGAAACCAAAGCTTATTTGTTCAATATGATATCATTTATGCTTGAAGAAACGACGTCGAAACATAAGAAAAACGAGCACAACACAACCCAAACATATCCGAAACTCACTCGAGACCGTCGAGACCTCAACCAATAATTCAAAAAAGTCATATATTACTACTCGAACTTAGTCGAACCTCCAGAACACTCAAGACAACACCAAAACACCAAATCAATCTCGGATTTAAGCCTAAGAACTTCTAAACTTCCAAAATTCGCCAACAACGTCGAAACCTACCAAACCACGTCCGAATGACCTCAAATTTTGCACACACATTACAAATGACACTACGAACCTACTCTAACTTCCGGAATTCCATTACAACCCCGATATCTAATTTTCCACTATCGACCAAAATTGCCAAATTTTTAACTTTCGCCAATTCAAGCCTAGAACGGAATCTTAGTTCATAAAATGACCCCTTGGGTCATCACAATCTCCACCTCTAAAACAAACGTTCGTCCTCGAACAGACATAGAAGATTACCTAAATTGGCGAACAAGTGTGGATATTTACTCTGCATGTCTGACTCGGACTCCCAAGTAGTTGCCTCAACAGGCTGGCTTCTCCACTGCACTCGAATTGAAGGATAGCTCTTAGACCTCAACTGACGAACCTTCCAGTCTAAAATGGCTACCGGCTCTCATAAGTCAAGTCTTTGTCCAATTGGACGGAGCCGAAATCTAACACGTGGGACGGGTCACCATGATATTTCCGGAGCATAGACATATGGAATACCAGATGAACTGAGGATAACCCTGGAAGTAACGCAAGTTTATAAGCCACCCCCCCACTCTCTCAAGAATCTCAAATGGCTCGATATACCTAGGGCTCACCTTACCCTTCTTCCCAAATCTCATAACACCCTTCATGTGCGATACCTGAAGTAACACCCTCTCTCCAACCATGAACGCCACATCACGAACTTTACGGTCGTCATAACTCTTTTTCCTAGACTGCCTGTACAAAGTCGATCCTGTATAATATTGACCTTGTCCAAGGCCTCCTGAACTAAGTTTGTACCCAATAACCGAGCCTCTCCCGGCTCAAACCATCCAACTTGCGATATGCACCGTCTACCATATAATGCCTCATAAGGAGCCATCTGAATGCTCGAATGATAGCTATTATTGTAGGCAAACTCCGCTAATGCCAAGAATTGATCCCAAGAACCTCCAAAGTCAATAACACAAGTGCGGAGCATATCCTCCAAGATCTGAATAGTACGCTCGGACTGCCTGTCTGTTTGAGGATGAAATGTTGTACTCAACTCAACCCGTGTACCGAACTCACGCTGAACTGCCCTCCAAAAAGGCGAAGTAAACTGTGTACCCCGATCAGAAATGATAGACACGGGCACACCGCAAAAGTGAAAAATCTCTAGAATATATATCTCTGCCAACCGCCCCAAAGTATAAGTACTTGCCACTGGAATGAAATGTGCTAATTTATTCAGCCTATCCACAATAACCCAAACTGCGTCAAATTTCCTCTGAGTCTGTGGAAGTCCAACAACGAAGTCCATAGTGATACGCTCCCACTCCCACTCAGGAATCTCTATCTACTGAAGCAAACCACTGGGTCGATGATGCTCATATTTCACTTGTTGGCAATTTAGACAACGAGCCACATAAGCCACAATTTCCTTTTTCATCATTCTCCACCAATAGTGCTGCTTCAAGTCCTGGTACATCTTGGATACACCTGGGTGAATAGAATACTTAGAACAGTGAGCTTCTTCAAGATCAACTCACGAAGGCCATCAACATTAGGTACACATATACGGCCTTACATCCTCAAGACACCGTCATCTCCAACTGTAACCTTCTTGGAACCACCGTGCCGAACTGTGTCCCTAAGGACCATCAAATGTGGGTCATCATCCTGCCGCACTCTGACACGCTTAAATAAAGAAGACCGATCGACGGTACAAGCTAAAACACTGCTGGGCGAAATATCCAACCTCACGAACTGATTAGTTAAAGTCTGAATATCTGAAGTCAACGGTCTCTCCCCAACTGGAATAGATGCAAGGCTGCCCATACTCACCGACTTCCTACTCAATGCATCGGCCACCACATTGGCCTTCCCGAGATGATATAATATAGTGACATCATAATACTTCAATAACTCTAACCATCTCCTCTGCCTCAAATTAAGATCCTTTTTCTCGAACAAGTACTGAACACTGCGATGATCCATGTAAACCTCACACGGAACACCATAAAGATATTGCCTCCATATTTTCAATGCGTGAACAATGGCTGCCAACTCTAAGTCATGGACATGATAATTCTTCTTATGAACCTTCAACTGTCAAAATGCATATGCAATCACCTTGCCATCATGCATTAATACTGCACCTAATCCAATACGAGATGCACCACAATACACCATGCACAATCCTGAACCCGTGGGCGACACCAACGCTGGCGCCGTAGCCAAAGCAATCTTGAGCTTCTGAAAGTTCAACCCACACTCGTCCAACCATTTGAATGGAACACCCTTTTGGTTCAACATGATCTTAATAGTTGTTCATAGTCAATTACATAATCATCAAATAACTTCACGTTAACGATAATCTCCTTTCAAACCTTCACAATGCTTATAACGAGATGCGACGCATGAAGAACTCATAATTATATACCCAAATTAACGTGTATTATTTAACGCTACGTGGGCGGGCACCTACCTTATAGGCTAAAGCTCATTAATTATAGCACGAATTTGGCAAATTATGCACAGATAATATTTTTTTTATATACAAATTTTTTTCAAATAAACCTAACAGGCATGACTCCGCATTAGTACTATAGTAAAATTTTAATTTCACAAGGGAGAATTCAAACACAAGAATTTTCATCACAAGGATCCCGTCCTTATATAACTTCCACCGCGACGCGTAGCCCAATTTAAACATATCAAATCATATTAAAATGCGAGGATTTCTCCCTCACTTCTGAATCACAAGTAATATGCACATCGTTCCAATCAGTACATTTCATTTTCCTCTTTTAAATATTTTCCATTAAACAAAATCACAACCTCATACTGATAGACATAGCTATCTCCATAAAATTTCTCAATACTAGTATTCACATAAGTAGATTTCAAGGTTACGAAGCTCACCCATGGGTGGAGCTTTTTAGGAGGACTTTCTTAGATACTCATAACCAAATCAAGTTAAGGAAATTTTCACTTTATAAAAACTATAAATTGTACTTGTAATGACACCATATGATGTAACGACCTCGGTCATACCATAGAAAATATATCAACAGGCTGGGTCTCCACCCCTTGGAGTCTGACCTCCACCTTTGACATTCCAACCCCTTCCCCTAGCTGGACATGTAAGTGATGTTGCAACTTCAATTAGGCACGTAGCCTGAGGGATCTGATGAAATATCACTCTCCCAAGTCTAGGACAATTTCTACCACTAGCCAAAATAAAGTATCAACTTGCGTGAGTCACAAAAAATTTTACGATCATAATTGAGTCCTTTAATGAGTTTGGGGACTCGACCTCTGGCTATATGAACCGAAGTAGGAGTATGACGGGCTAACTTATCAAACCTGATGGCATATCCTAACACCGTCATGGTGACCTGACGCAAACGTTCAAACCCTATGCGCCACGCATTATGGAGAGTCCGAGAAACAAAATCTTTCAATAGAATTTATGAGGACTGAATCAAGTAGTTGGTGTTGCATTGACTGGTCATCCTCTTCATAGGCTTGCTATAAACACCGGTGGCCCATTTCTTCTTTTACTATGCTGACTCAACACTGCTGAGCTACCCCATTTATTTATATGCTCTTCGTTATTCTTTGGGGTAACCCTTATCCTTATTGATGCATAATGATCCCAAAGGTAAGGCTCTATACAGATAATTCTTGGCACGAACCATATAGTCTAGAAGCTCGTCAACCACTGTACTCCCTCTAGAGCACCCCAAAATCCACAACCGTGACTTCCATGCTGAGTAGACCTTCTGCAGATTTAAAGTTGGCTATATAACTCCTTTGGTACCGAGGTACATGGTCATTAAGGAGGAGGAAATACAGCAAGTCCCAGCTTTATCTATTGCAAAATCTCAGGCCTTATACATTTCAGGCCAAAACCGATATAACACATGACCCCGCAATCTGTTCCTTGACAGTGGACTTCCCAACTTGGCACGAAATCATAGGTCACAATGCCTGATAATCCACAATGTTAAACTTCACAGCTCATCTAAATTAACCCTGTTGCTTTCAACTTATTCCCATGTTCTTCAATACTTCATAGTAGTGGTTAAGAAAATCATGTGGTTCCTCAAAAGATGTACCACTGAAATGGAGTGGAAATAGTTTGGTACACTTGTCCAACCTCAATAAACGGACTAGTGCGTCTTGCAATACTGGAGTAGCTATGCCTAGAACTGGTCCAACACGTACCGACTAAGCTAGAACCTCCGCTTCTAGGTCCACTTGAGGCTCTAAAATAAGTGCTGACGTTCGAGCTCTAGACTAAGCTCTACCGCCGCCTCTTCCCCTAATCGTAGCTGTCATTGGGTCTTTATCTCTTGTCCAGTTGCAGACGCATGGCGTGTTGTCGAGATTTGCGATATAACAAGAATAGTTCAATCATCAGTGATAGAATAAATTCGCACGATAAAGTATAATAGAAGTAAAATTGTTCCTAACTTCATAGCCTCTAAGAGATAAGTACAGACGTCTCCGTACCGATACCTCAGACTCTATTAAGCTTGTTCATGAATTGTGATACCTAAGCAACCTAGAGCTATGATACCAACTTGTCACGACCCAAATTCCCAACCTTAGGGATCGTGATTGCGCCTAACACTACACTTGCTAGGCAAGCCAATGTTAAAACTTATTAAATTAATTTCCATCGAAGTCTACTTAATTATAACAGAACAATTCAAAAATAAACTAAATTTACTAATTCCAATGCATAAATTCACGAATAAAATAATAAATGAATAATTAAACCGATCCACGAACTAAATATATGACTATAAGACTACCCCAGAGTCTGGTGTCACAATTCACGAACTACTAAAGAATACTACAAATAATGGGCTGAAAGAATTATGTATCTGTTTTGAATGAAATAAAACAATATCTATAAAATTAAGAGAAGACTCCAGGGATCTATGGACACTATCAGATCTACCTCGTGTCTCCGAATGATGTTGTCTGCCACTAAAAATCTCCTTACTCTGATCAGTACCTCGATCTGCACAAAAGAGTGCAGAGTGTAGTATCAGTACAACCGACTTCATGTACTGAGTTAGTGCCGAGCCTAACCTCGACGAAGTAGTGACGAGGATAGGGCGGGGCAATTATAACATAACCTGTAACAACGTATATATAATAAAGCAATAAAGAAATTCTAAACTAATCAAAAACAATTTACTGTAACAATAAATAAAAATAACTCAGTTGCCCTTACCAGGTCTCAGCTATAACCAAATTCTCACATAGTTTCCAAATTTCCAAAGTTCTCTTTTTGAAATAACCGTAAGTGTAAACTATGAAAAATAGTAAAGTAAGTCAGTAGTTTTTTCTCCAAATCATTGTATTCAAAATTGGTAAAATATAAGTGTCTTCCCTTATCACTCCTTGTTGCGGCGTGCAACCCGCTCCCACCTGTCCACCCTTATTGCTCCTTCCTATATATATGTCACCCTTATTTCTCCTGTTGCGGCGTGCAACCCGATCCCACATGTCCACCCTTATTACCCCTTGTTGCGGCGTGCAACCCGCTCCCACCAGAAAATTACATCTCTTTATTTGATAAAAGATTTTATAATTTAATTCAAATCCTTTCACAATATTTATGTCTCAACAATTGTAAACAGAACAAATTTCACTTTAAATAACGGTAATAGCAGAATATGAAATAATGACAATAAAACAATGAGTGTTCCAGCCTTTATTTTATAAACATTAAAACATAAATATTCTCCCTTATTGCTCCTTGTTGCGGCGTGCAACCCGATCCCACCTGTCCACCCTTATTGCTCCTCCCTACATATATATCACCCTTATTTCTCCTGTTGCGGCGTGCAACCCGATCCCACATGTCCACCCTTCTTACTCCTTGTTGCGGCGTGCAACCCGCTCTCACCAGACAAATCACATTTCATCTCTTTATTTATAATAAAGTTTCACAAATCAGATTCCAATCCTTTCACAATACTTAAATCTCAATTGTCATAAACAGGAAACTGTATTATTCAGAAACTTCACCAATTATCACTACACAGCGAAACCAACCGAAATGTATAATGTAACACTGACGACCAACTCAACCAGATGTACCACAATGTGACTAAGGAACAAGTAACACTTTCGAAATACTTGAAACAATATTTAACAACAAGTTGACAAACCAAGTAGACATGAAGGCATCAATGATCATAAAACAATTAAACTAGGGATAATTGAATTGTAAACAGGGAATGGATCATGTTCAACAAGTAATTTGGTGGTGCATAGATACTCGTCACCTCACCTATACACCACGCGCATGCAAATTCACCTAGCATTTAATTTGGGGATTCCTATTCCCTCAAGTCAAAGTTAAACCAAACACTTACCTCAAATTCGCAGGCCACTCACTGCTCAATTACAATTTTTCCTTTAGAATCTTTATCTAACCCGCTCAAATCTAATCATAATCAGATTAATACCATCAACATAGGCTAACAAATCGAATTCCACAATAAAAACTACAAAATATGCCAAAAATTCGAAATCGGCCAAAATCCGACCCCCGGGCCCACATCTCGAAATAAGTCAAAAATAGCAGAATCAAAACCCTCGTCCTCTCTCGAGTCTAACCATATAAAATTTATCAAAATCGGACTCCGTTTGGTCCCTCAAATCCCTACCTAAAACTCTCTAAAACTCAAGCCCTAACTCCCTCAATTTCACTTTAAAATCATCAATCAAATCCCTTAAACGAAGATGGATTAATGAAACATTACCAAAAATGAGTAAAGAACATTTACCCGAATTCCTATGGTGAAAATCTCCTCCAAAACCGCTCAAGTCCGAGCTCCCCAACTCAAAATATGACTGAATAAACAAACCATTGTTTTATATATTTTTCTGCTAGCTATTCTGCCTCGTTTCTCATGCCAAACGATCTCGTAATTCACTTTTTATGCCTCCAATGGATTCCTTGTGAAATTCTAGTCAAGCTAGGCTTTTAAATCACTCAATTTGACCTTATAATTAAGGAGATATGTAAGTTTTAATATTTGCAAATAGTGCAGATTTTTAAATACGCAGTCAGTGGCAATTTCATAATTAATTTGAAAAATCTGGCAATCTTAGTAAAATGACTATAAAATCCTCATACGATATCCAAATTCGATGATTCTTTTTGCTACGGGTCCCTAATGATTATACGGGTCTAATACTTCAATCAAAACAGAAACCAAAGCTTATTTGTTCAATATGATATCATTTATGCTTGAAGAAACGACGTCGAAACATAAGAAAAACGAGCACAACACAACCCAAACATATCTGAATCTCACTTGAGACCCCCGAGACCTCAACCAATAATTCAAACAAGTCATATATTACTACTCAAACTTAGTCGAACCTCCAGAACACTCAAGACAACACCAAAACACCAAATCAACCTCAGATTCAAGCATAAGAACTTCTAAACTTCCAAAATTCGTTAACGACATCGAAACCTACCAAACCACGCCCGAATGACCTCAAATTTTGCACACACATCACAAATGACAGTACGAACCTACTCCAACTTCAAGAATTTCACGCTGTAGCCCAAAATTGCCAAATTTTTAACTTTCGCCAATTCAAGCCTAGAATGGAGCCTTAGTTCATAAAATGACTCCTTGGGTCATCACACCCTGGTGCTAGGTTTTTTTACCATCCTGCTTTGTGCGCCACAGGTAGCGCCCCATGCTTCCTGTGGCACTACAATGTGCACTTTTCCCTTTTCTTCCCATTTTCGCTCCAATTCGCGCACCTTTATTCCAAATTGCATCCGAAGGATTCCTACACATATGAAGACCACAAATTAGCACAAATTATTATAGTACACATCCGAAATCTACGATACATGAGCAAAATGCGAGGCAATATATATATAAAATATGCATACTTTAAGTCGGGTATCAATACCCCACACTTAGACTCTTGCTCGTCTTTGCAATGAAACTATATCGACACCCCAAAACGTACATCTCACTAGGAAAGAGCAATTCAAATTTTATTCAATCACACACACTCTACCTTTTGACTACGGTCGATACCAGCAATCAAGCATAAACACCTAAATTTCACATTTTTCCCGTTTCTAAACAAGCCCAAGTATACACAATGCGATTCAACCAACTCAAATAACCAATCAATCATCACCCCACCTCAAGAGTTGACTCGTTACTACTAAGAATCCTGAACTCGCGCACTCACCCAACAAAAGAAGTTTACAACATCATCAATCCCTCATGAGATAATGTTCCCTCACCAATAATTTAAGAACATCACACAATCGAACAAAATTCGCTCACTCTCACAAGGAATTTTGGGTGCATCCCGTGGTCGTACGATAAGCTTGCCTGTAGTGTACATCTCTATTAATCTAAGCTAGCCAAATCTAGGATCAATTAGGACATTACGATTTTACTGTAGGCTAAAGACGGGCAGGATACATTTAAGAATAGTGACTAAGCCTCCTAAGAACTTTAATACACTACACTCACAAATGGAGTACATATTCTTCTCAACCCATTCACTCACCACAAACCATATACAACATAGCCCCCCCCCCCTTTCAATTAAGCAATTCTATATTCCCACTGGCACGCATTAGTAAGATTAGGTGGTGTGTGTTTTTATACATTATTCAAACTATTCTTTTTTTCTTTCTTGAGATTTTTTTTTTCTTATTTTACACACTCCATACATTAAGTTTCATCGGCTAGTGGCTTCTTTTTTTTTCTTCACAAATTTACTGCACCTTAAGGGACCTTCCATGGTTCCGCTTGAAAGCTACTCCCAAATCTCTCACCTTACTTCTTTTAGCGACTAAGTGCCCAAAGATCAGGTATATAGGCTCAAATGGGCTATCCATAGAAAAATTATTGTGAGTGATATGCACCTCTATGATCAAGCAAGAAACGCCTATGTCATCTCCTAGACTAGCACAACTTAATGATTTCGCTTCGATTAACACACGGGGCAAGTTTCATACTACAACTATAGCACATAATATCACGAATCCTTACACACACATTGCACATGACTCAATCAAGACGGTTCTGTTCGACTTTAAATTCAAGCAAGCATAGCTAGTTAAGAATTTTTAAGCAATAATGCACTAGGTGGAATACAAGTCAAACAATTGAGAAAAGCCATCACAAAGTAGGCTAATTAATTTACTTAGGCATTACAATTCAAATCAAATATTCAGAAAGACAGAACACATGCCATAGCTTAATGTGCCAGCACCAGACATGTCAACAGGTATCCCAGAACACCTCAGTTTACTTCCTATCCTACTCCAAAAACATAAAAAAAAAAAATACCCGGTTCGAGCTACCCCTTTGGAAAAGTACCAACTCCCAAAGAAAACCCAAAGGATACTACCTACCTATCCTAATAAAAATAAAAGAAAATCTTTTTGGTATTCTTAATCGGACTTTAATTCCTTAAAAAAATTGTCCAAACAGATCCTTCGTCGGGAAAAGTCCGAGCTTTTACAATTTTTTTAAAATTTTTTTAAACAAACTAATTAGACTATGTGAGTTCTAAACTAAGCTAAAAAAATTTAAATTTTTTATACAATTGCAAGTCAGGAAGTATTTCCTCTACCCCACCCCTAAATGATGCATGGTCCCCGATGCATAAACAAATTCAAAACAACGTAAGGTGGAAAGAAAGACCTCCTTGTTAGTTGGATTTCTCCTCCACAGAATGCCCACCAGCCACAACTCTGGAATCATCATCATCATCAGCTCTAGGGGCACCAAAGCCATGGACCCCGTGACTTCATCACCAACCTCATCCTCATCATCAGATCCTTTGTACGTGTTCCCATCCTTAGACAGGTAAATGGGACTGCCCGGTGCGATTCCCAACATCTCCTTTGAAGAACAAGAGAGATCAATGGGTAGATGCAAACGCTCCTCATCCGACACCCCTAGCCTGCTCATTATCACATTGAGGGAACCATAAAGATACCTGTTGAAATATTTGTCCCTCTCATTCCTCATAGCCTGGCTTATATTTGATGTAGACTCCAACAAGGATGTAATGTCTAGCAATGCATTTGGTGCCTTCACTACCTCATCATAGCCAGGGTACTCCTGTACCGCATGGGAGAGCATGTACTGCCTGAGGAGGTTTCCAAGAAGAACCTTTTGATCCTTTGCCCAAAGAGGGTGCGGTCCATCTCCCCTATCATGATCTCACCCACATTGATGGGTCGCCCAGTCATCAGAAAAAATAACACACACGCTCGAGCTTGAGTGCATTCGCTGTTAAGATCAACCGACATCAATCTAGCCTGCAAGAAGTGTTTCCATACCTTGGCAGTCTTGTTTAAGCCAAAACGTATCATCTGAAGGTGGGAATCTCCCCCAATCTGTGTCCACTTCGCAGTTGAATCAACGCCACAAAGAGTGTGACGTATCGCCTAGTAGCTTAGGCTTTTGACAAAATTTTGTAGTCTTCGTGAATTAGGGTTATCAACTCCAAAATATTCACACAAGGATCACCTATCCATTGGTATCTCCTTTCCTCGGACCCATGACTAGAACAAGTTTGCATTCCAATTGGCATACAATTCTTGCACCATTCTCAAATTTGTATGGCCTGGGCATTCTATGAACTTATCCATCTTCATATCTACCAACTGAGCTAGCACATCAGGGAAGCTCTTCACCGGTGTTCAATTCACTCTTTCAAGCATTTTAGCAAACACATTATGGGCATCAATTTTGTTTCTTTTCCCCCCAATAATGGCGGAATAAGATGGCCCTCCCAAATTTAAATGAAGTAGAGGGAATTGTAGTTTACTACTTCATATAAAACTTCACAACCATTATTTGCAACCAAGTTTGTGCATATTAGGATCACCATAAACACATAAAATGTAAAAGAGACATAGGGTATTGGGGGTCGTTTGAGAAGGGGAACTAGAAATACCCTAAAAAAATTACAATATATAAGAAAAGAGATAACAAGAAGAACATACCTTTGATTCTTGAGATGAAAGTGAGCAACAAAAATTGGAGAACTTGAGAGAGAAGGAGAGACACAAGCGGGGAGAGAGACAGAGTCGAGGGGTGTGTTTGAGAGTTACGGGGATAGAGAGAGTGGGGTTTTGGGTAAGAGTTATTTTAGTTTAGGTGGGGCAATGGTTTGGGTACTTGGGTATGGGTTAGTATGTGAGCATACATAGGTAGTTGGGTCGGGTTAACAGGTGTTGGGTTTAAAGAAAACGAAAAAGAAACAAAAAAATAAATTCTTTTTACCTTACCTAGTGACCCTAGCCCAGCGCGCCGCGCTAAGACTGACGCTGGGGGATGTGATGCTTCTGTAAACTGTGCCACAAGCAATGTGGGGCCCTATCCTGGGCGCTAGTTCACTGAAATTATTATAATTATAATTATTTTTGACTAAACATCCCCCAACCCGAGCATTTAATACATACATTATACACACCCCACACCATTCCCCCATACGATCTCTATAACTACAAAGAAAACAAAACAAAACTAGTCTACTCTGACTAAAAAACAAAAACTAAGCTACGAAAGCCTTAAAAATTGGGTTTTCTCCGAACAAGCGCCTGATTTAACGTCGTGGCACGACTCAACACATTTTTCAAGCATCGGCCAAGTCCAACAAGGTCTTGTGACCTGCGATGTCATCACCCCAATAATGTTTTACTCTCTGTCCATTTACCAAGAAGGTAGCGCTTGAATTGGTATTACACAATTCCACCGCTCCATGAGGTTTCACACTAACCACTACAAAAGGACCTGCCCATCGAGACTTAAGCTTTCCGGGGAAAAGCTTTAACCTCGAATTAAACAAGAGAACTTCTTGACCTGGCTCAAACTCGTGATGTTGGATTTGCTTATCATTCCACCTCTTGGTCTTTTCTTTATACAATTTGGAATTTTCGTACGCGTGCAATCGAAACTCATCAAGCTCGTTGGGAAGGGTTGTTTATCTTATTTGGCCTTTGTGAGGGATATTGGTGATAATACTCTTACTATTGATTCTGTTCCTGTGGTGCGGGAGTTTTTTGATGTGTTTCCTTCGGACCTGAGGGGCATGCCACCCGACAGGGATATTGACTTTGTTATCTACTTGGTGCCGGGCACTCAGTCCATTTCTATTCCACTGTATCACATGACACCAGTTGAGTTGAAGGAATTGAAGGAGCAAATTCAAGAACTCCTTGATAAGGGGTTTATTAGGCCTAGTGTGTCGCCTGGTGCACCAGTTCTATTTGTGAAGAAGAAGGATGGTACTATGAGGATATGTATTGATTATAGGCATTTGAACAAAGTTACAATCAAGAACAAGTATCCTTTGCCTCAATTGATGATCTGTTTGACCAGCATCAGGTTGCGAGGGTGTTCTCCAAGATTGATTTGAGTTATGGGTATCACCAGTTGAATATTCGGGACTCTATATTCTAAAGACAACATTCAGGACCCGTTATGGTCATTATGTGTTCCTTGTAATGTCTTTTGGGTTGACCAACTCCCTAGCAACATTCATGCATCTAATGAACAATGTGTTTCAGCCTTATCTGGACTCATTTTTTGTAGTGTTCATTGATGATATCCTAGTGTACTCTCGTAGCAAAGAGGATTATGCCCGACATTTGAGGATTATGTTACAACAGTTGAAGGAGGAGAAACTTTATGTCAAGTTCTCTAATTGTGAGTTTTGGTTCAGTTCAGTGGCATTCTTGGGGCACGTGGTATCCAATGCGGGTATTCAGGTGTATCCGTAAAAGATAGAGGCGGTTTAGAGTTGGCTCAAACTATCCTTAGCTACAGAGATTCAGAGATTTCTCGGCTTGGCCGGTTATTATCATCGCTTCATGCAGGGTTTCTCATCTATTGCATTGCCCTTGACCAAATTGACCCAAAACGGTGCTCCTTTCAAGTGGCCGGATGAGTGTGAGGAGAGCTTTCAGAAGCTCAAGACTTCCTTGACCACAACTCCAGTTCTGGTTTTACCTTCAACTTTAGGCTCTTATATGGTGTCTTGTGATGCTTTTCGGATCGGTATTGGGTGTGTCTTGATGAAGGAGGATATAATGATTGCATATGCTTCGCGTCAGTTGAAGCCTCATGAGAAGAACTACCTGTTCATGATTTGGAGTTAGTTGTAATCGTTCATGCGTTGAAGATTTGGAGGCATTATCTCTACGGCGTGTCTTATGTGGTATTTGCGGATCATCAGAGCCTCCAACACTTGTTCAAACAAATGGATCTAAATTTGATACAGCGGAGATGGTTGGAGCTCCTAAAGGATTATGATATTACTATGTTGTATCATCCGGGGAAGGCCAATGTGGTAGCCGACGCCTTGAGTAGAAAGACAGTGAGTATGGGTAGACTTGCATTCATTCGTGTTGGTGAGAGACCTCTAGCGGTTGATGTTCATGACTTGTCCAACCAGTTTATGAGATTGGATATCTCGGAGCCCAGTCGAGTTCTAGCTTGTTTGGTTTCTCGGTCTTCCTTATATGATCGCATCAGAGAGAGCCAGTATGATGATCCCTATTCGCTTGTCCTTAAGGACATAGTTCAACATGGTGATACCAGAGATATGACTATTAGGGATGATGGGGTATTGAGGACGTAGGGTCAGATTTGTGTGCCTAATGTGGATGGGCTACATAGTTGATTCCGGAGAAGGCCCACAATTTGTTGTATTCCATTCATCCGGGTGCCATGAAGAGGTACCAAGACTTGAGGCAACACTATTGGTGGAGAAGGATGACGAAGGATATAGTTGGGTTCGTATCTCGATGACTTAACTGTCAGCAGGTGAAGTATAAGCATTAGAAATCGGGTGGATTGCTTCAGAGGTTAAAGATTCCAGAGTGGAAATGGGAGAGGATCGCCATGGATTTTGTAGTTGGGTTCCCACAAACTTCGAGGAAGTTTGATTCCACTTGGGTGATTATGGATCGGCTGACCAAGTCTGCGCCCACTTCATTCCAGTTGGTACTACCTATTCTTCGAAGCAGTTGGCTGAGATTTACATCCGAGAGAATATTCGCTTTCACGATGTGCCAATGTCCATCATTTTAGATTGAGGCACGCAATTCACATTGCAGTTTTGGAGAGCGGTGCAGTGAGAGTTGGGAACCCAGGTTGAGCTGAGTACATCATTTCACCTTAAGATAGACGGACAGTCCAAGCGCACTATCCAGATATTGGAGGACATACTACGCACTTGTTTCATTGATTTTGGGGGTTCTTGGGATCAGTTTCTACCACTCACTGAGTTTGCCTACAACAACAGCTGCCAGTCGATCATTCAGATGGTTCCGTATGAAGATATGTATGGGAGATGATGTAGATCTCCGTGGGTTTGTTTGAGCCAGTCGAGGCTAGACTATTGGGGTATTGATTTGGTTCAGGATGCTTTGGAAAAGGTTAAAATGCTTTAGGAGTGTCTTTGCACGATGCAGTCTAGACAGAAAAGCTATGCTGATAGGAAGGTCTGTGATGTTGCTTACATGGTTGGAGAGAAGGTTCTGCTGAAGGTTTCACCCATGAAGGGCGTTATGCAGTTCAGAAAGAAGGGCAAGTTGAGCCTTTAGTATATTGGGCCGTTTGAGATGCTTCAGAGGATTGGAGAGGTGGCTTACAAGCTTGTCTTGCCACCTAGTTTGTCGAGTGTGCATCCTGTATTTCATGTTTCTATGCTCCAGAAGTATGTCGGCGATCCGTCATATGTTTTGGATTTCAACACGGTGCAGCTGGATGGTGATCTGACTTATGATGTGGAACCGGTGGCCATTTTGGATCGGCAGGTTCAAATGTTGAGGTCAAAGGACATAGCTGCAGTGAAAGTGCAGTGGAGAGGTCAGCCAGTTAAGGAGGCTACTTGGGAGACCAAGTGGGAGATGCATAGTAGATATCCACACCTATTTGTGACTCCAGGTATGTTTCTAGACTCGTTCGATGACGAACATTTGTTTAAGAGAGGAAGGATGTAACAACCCAGCCGGTCGTTTTGAGAGTTAACCTCGTTTCCCCATTTACTGCTTATTTTGTACTTTATAGTTTCCATATGACTTGTCGGGGGTAGTCGGTTCGGGTCCGAAAGGATTTCAGAATGAATTGAGACACTTAGTCTCATAATGGAAAACTTAAGTTGAAAAGTTTGAATAGATGTTGACTTATGTGTACACGGCTCCGAAATTCGGTTGGGTCCTGAGGGTATGAAACCCCGGACTTTACATCCTTTCATGGATTTGGAATGACGCACGCACTGGATGACGAGTGTGGGGCGTGCACGAATTGAAAATTTCNTGTCATGAGGGTATGAAACCCCTGACTTTACATCCTTTCACGGATTTGGAGTGACGCAGACACTGGATGACGAGTGATGGGCATGCACGAAATGGGAATTTGAAAAAATGTACCTTTTTAGGCAACTATTGAGTTGCGAAATTGCTTTTAAAGCTTATTCTCTATAGTACTGCTATGATTTGATATAATTGGGCTGTAAGCCATGTTTGGGGCCTAGTGCCAATCTGTTTTAACCCCTTGGGGGCCGTTTTACTGATATTCTCACTATTTTGAAACTATGAGTTTTCTCTCAGTCCTTCTTGTGAAATTGTTGACACTCTTATATTATGATATTACTATTTCTTGAAATGAAATACTATTTTGGGTTGAGAACCCCGTTTTATTCATGGCACGAGTGGCATGCTGAGAGTGTTTGACTGAGTGAGGCCGAGGGCCAATGTTGTGAGGATGTTATGATATGAGATAGGCCGAGTGCCTAAGAGTGATTTATGCCATGATGTGGCTTGTTTATAGAGCTTGGGCTGTAGGAGCCCCTCCAGAGTCTGTACACACCCCCAGTGAGCGCAGGTACCTACTGAGTGCGAGTGCCAAGTGATGAGTGATTGGGAGGCATGAGTGACAGTGAGGTTGCCCACGGGGCTGATACTGAGTGATAGTGAGGTGCTGAGGGAAATTTTTACGAGTGATGATTATGGCTCGAGGGGCAGTTTTATGATGATATTTTACTAAGTTTTTTAATATGAGTCACTTTATTTTTCAAACTGATTTTACTGAGATATATATTGAAAATATACTTGTTTCAAAGGATTTCATGGAAACTGGTTTTCGAACTTATGTATATTGTATTGAAACTTGATGTTTTATTGTTTTGTGGATTGGAGTATCTGTGTTGTGTGTTTCTTATTTCTCAGATTGTGATTTATTTTCATTACTACTGAGTTGGCGTACTCATCACTACTCTCTGCACCTCTGTGTGCAAATCCAGGTACTGGTTTGGAGCAGTAGTCGTCTGAGTTCGTTATCATCAGCTTGGGGATTTCGAGGTAGCTGTCCAGCATCCGCAGCTTCTCTATTTCCCTTCCTTATTTAGTATTAGTAATTTATTTCATAGACATTGTTTAAGACATTAGCAGAGTTAGTTATTTCTTAGATGCTCGTGATCGGTTGACTCCAGTCTTGGGGGAATTATTTGGACTGTTAGATTATTATTGGGGCGTAAAGACATAAAGATTTTATTTTATACTCTAGTTGCTGCTTATTATTGATTTTTGAAATATTATAATAGAACAAATGAGTAGTTATGTGATGGTTGGCTAGCCTAGTTCCACGATAGGCGCCATCACGACCTGTTAGGATTTGGGGTCGTGACAGTATAAAAGCTCATTTTCACATGGTTTGAGACTCCAAGGGTGCTGATAAGTGATAGAGGAACTCACTTCTGTAACAAGTTGTTGAATAATGTTCGAGCAATGAATGGAGTTAATCGCAAGATTGCCACCTCCTATCATCCCCAAACGAGTGGTCAAGTAGAAGTGTCAAACATAGAGGTGAAGCAAATTCTGGAGAAAACGGTAAGTGGAAATAGGAAGGACTGTGCTGGAAAGCTTGACGATGCATTGTGGGCGTATCGAACTGCGTACAAGACCCCATAGGAACTTCCCCGTATAAGTTGGTTTATGGTAAGGCGTGCCACTTGCCCGTTTGTCACGACCCAAAACCAACCCTTCGTGATGAAGCCTATCGTGAAACTAGGCAAGCCAACTATTCAACCATTTTAATACATCAATAGCTTTGAAAAATACGGAAGCAATTAATATTTAAGGAAAACCTTTTTAAAACAAAATGAAATTCGCAACTCGATACAATTTTCTCCCAAAATTCAGGGTACATGAGAATCTATATAGGGATATACTATACTACAATGTCTAGAGAATAAGAACTGAACATAAATAAAGATAAGGAAGGAGAGTCAAGGTCTCCGAAGACCATGCAGCTACTTCGATAATCTCCCACGATCCTGACTCCACAACTCAGCAGTCGCCACGCCGGAAGCACCTGGATCTGTATGCGAGGTGTAGGGTGTAGCGTGAGTATAACCAACTTAATAAGTAACAAATCCAAACTTAGGACTTAACGTAGTGACGATCTCAGCTGATACAGTACAATATAGAAATAACAGTGCAGAAACGTGAGCATGTTTTCAAGTTCTACAGTAATATTCAATGCCATAAGATAGATCAAATCAGAATGTTAGGAAGAATATAACTCTTCTATTTCTACATGTCAATGCACATGTTGTATGTGATTCACCATGATGACAGCCTCATGTGATCACACTCTCAAATGCTCAATCACTCAGTACTGTATATGGCCAATCCATTCCAAAATTTATACATCAACTGACCATCAGTCACTCAGTATTGAGAATGGCCAATCCAGCTCGTGGGGAAGATCCATCCCCAGGTATATCAATGCTTCAGACAAGATCCATGTCCAGGGAAGATCCATCCCTGAATATATTTAACCACGCTCATTGGGGGTGTGTGCAGACTCTGAAGGGACTCCTTCACCCCAAGCGCTACGTAAATCAGTTATACTCGTTGCGGCGTGCATCCTGCTCCCATAACCCTCAGCCACACTCAGTCATCAATCTCTCCAGTCTCTCTCTCACGGGCTAAATATGTCATGAAACTAGCCTGAAAACAATAATATGATGTATTAATAAATAACAACAGAGACTGAGATATGATATGAAGTGCATGAATACAATTGAGTACGAAATATCAATGAAATAAGTAAGACAATAGCAAGAAACGACCATTATGGGTCCCAAAAGTATCGGCATATAGCCTGAACATGATCTCTAACATGATTGACAACTCAGTTACTTTATCACATGATGAAAACACGGATATCGACAAGATAAATCCACTATACAAAGCCTTGGAATCACCCAGGTCATAATTCTGACGGTGCATGCCCGCACACCCGTCACTTCTCATGTGCGTCACCTCAATACCAATCATATAACACATAATTTGGGGTTTCAAACCCTCAGAACTAAGTTTAGAAGTGTTATTTACCTCAGTCCGAGCACAACATTACCCTAACACACGTTTACCTCAAAAATCGGCCTCCAAATGACCCGAATCTAGCACAAACAGTATGATACAATCAATACGGGCTAAAGGAATCAACTCCACAAGAAAAATACGAAGTTATTAATCTGGTTCAAAGCCGGTCCCTGGGCCCACGTCTCAAAATCTGAAAGAAGTAACAAAACCCGAAAGCCCATTCAACCACGAGTCCAACCATACAAGTTTTATCAAAATCCAACACCAAATCGTAACCCAAAACCCCCCAAATCCACTATCCGAATCCCTAGACTCATAACCCCAAATTCCACCTAAAAACTACACAATCTAGGTGGGAAAATCAATGGGGAAACAAGATTATTGAATAAAAATGAAAATAAGGAACTTACCTCAAGAATCTCCTCAAAAACCCTCTCAAATATCGCCTTGGATCGAGCTCAAAATGTTAATTTGAAGCCAAAATTGCAAACCCTTGTATTTAACTTTCTGCCCAGTACTTCCGCTTCTGCGGACACTTAACCACATTTGCGGTGTGGCAGAAGCGACCAAAATGCCGCTTCTGTGGTAAAACACTAAAGTTGGGCCTCCGCTTCTGTGGTACTTTCCCCGCATCTGCTCAACCGCAGGTGCAAACCTGACCATCTCACTTGCACAAACATCAGCTTCTGCACCTATCGCTCCGCTTCTACGCCCTCGTAGGTGCGGAAAAAATCTTCGCACCTGCGTGCACAGTTCAACAGCCCAACATTCGCTTCTGCGCATCCCAGCTCGTACATGTGATCAAAGCTCTGCATGTGCGATTACACCAGCAGAGTTCACCTTCAACAATCACTCAACTCCAACTTTCGATCCGTTAATCGTCCGCAATCAACCTGAGGCCCCCGGGACCTCAACAAAACATGGCAACAAGTCCTGTAACCCAATACGAACTTTCTCGAACCCTCAAATCACCTCAAAAAAAATTAAGAACACGAATCGTATTCAAGCCTAATGAACTTTGAAACTTCCAATTTCTACAACCGACGCCAAACCCTATCAAACCACCTCCGATTGACCCCAAATTTTGCACACAAGTCACAAATGACACCACGGACCTACTCCAACTCCCGGAACTCCAATACGACCCCAATATAAAAAAGATCACTCCCTGTCAAACTCTCCAAAATCCAACTTTTGCCATTTCAAGACTATATCGAGAATAGACCTCCAAATCAAAATGCGGACAAGTTCCTAATTCAAAATAAAGATATTACTTACCTCAAACTAGCCCGAAAAGCTACTCTGCAACACGCTTGCCCCTCGAATAAACTTCCGAGTGCTCCAAATCTATCAAGTTCAGATTTTTCACATCAAATTATGCTAAGGGAATGAATTCCAATCGAAAAATATCAATTTTAGCACAAAATCCGAAATTAGCCAAAACCTGACCCCTAAGCCCGCGTCTCGAAACTCGACAAATTTTATACCAAAATGTTCTTCGTCATCTCACGAGTTCGTACATATAAAGAACGTTAAAATCGGAGTTCGTTTGACCCCTCAAATCATCCCCTAAAGGTCTCATATTCTCAAGCCCTAACTCTACCTTTTTCTACTGATATTCATGAATTAAACACTGGTATTTTGATCCTTAATCACATATAATCGAGTATTAGGGTAAAAAATCCATACCTCAATGAAGAACAATGATTTCCTCTCTTCAAAATCGCCTCAAAGCTCTTTTCCCGTTCAAAAATGGTGAAAAAGTGGGTATTGGTCGCGGAGGGTTTATTTAAATACTGCCCAGGTAATTATTCATCGCGATCGCGGACTTCCAGTCGCGATCGCGGAGCACAAAACCCACTGCATCTCTCTTACTCTACGCGATCGCGGAATGGCCCACGCGATCGCGAAGCTTTCCCTTCCACACCCACGCGATCGCGTCTCTCCCCACGCGACCGCACAGACCAAGACCCTCTACTCCTCACCAGCCCACTCTCCTCTACGCGACCGCGGCGCTGGCCACGCGTTCGCGTAGCACAACGTCACTGACCCACGCGATCGCAACCTGACCCCTACGATCGCGATTCACAATTTCCCCGGGGCCCCAACTTACTCTATGCGATCGCGGACGAGTTCACGCGATCGGAGTGAACAAATCACTGCGGCTAAAACACCAGAAAAACCAGCAATCTCTTCAAGACCAAAAGTGCTCGTTTGAGCATCCGAAATACACTCAAGGCCCTCAGGACCTCAACCAAACTTACCAACATATTCCATAACCTCATTCCAACTTAGTTACACTCTCAAAACACTAAGAATAACATCAAAACACCAAAATCACATCGAATTCAAGCTTAAGAACTTGTAAATTTCTAAAATCCACCAACGATGCCGAAACTATCCAAAACAATCCAAAACAACTCCGATTGACCTGAAATTTTGCAGACATATCCAAAATGACATTACAAACCTGTTCAAACTTCTGAAATTTCATTCCGACCCCGATAGCCTATTTTCCACTGCCGACCAAAAATCACCAAAAATTAACTTTCGCCAATTCAAGCCTAATTCTATACCGGACATCACAAAAGTATTTTGAACACACTCCTAAGTCCCAAATCACCTAGCAAAGCTATCTGAGCCATAAAATCCGCATTCCGAGGTTATTTACCAATAAGTCAGCTCTCAGTTGACTTTTCCAACTATAAGGCTATTTTTAGAAGCCACCTCTCCAACCTTCTAAAGCACTTCAAAAGGACCAATAATCCGAGGACTTAGCTTTACCCTCTTTCCGAACCTTATAATACCCTTCATGGGTGATACCTTCAGCAGTACCTTATCACCTTCCATAAATGACACATCCCGGACCTTCCGGTCCGCATAACTCTTCTGCCTAGACTGTGCCGTGCGACGTCGCTCCTGAATCAACTTCACCTTCTCCAACGCATCCTGAATCAAATATGTGCCCAATAGCCTAGCCTCACCGGGCTCGAACCAACCAACCGGAGATCTGCACCTCCTACCATATAAAGCTTCATACGGGGCCATCTGAATACTGGGTTGGTAGCTATTATTATATGCAAACTCCAAAAGTGGCAGAAACTGATCCCACGAACCACCAAAGTCAATCACACAAGCACGTAGCATGTCCTCCAAAATCTGAATAGTCCGTTCCGACTGCCTGTCGGTTTGAGGATGAAATGCTGTGCTCAACTCTACCTGAGTACCCATACCTCTCTGAACGGCCTTCCAAAACTGAGATGTGAACTGAATACCTTTGTCAGGAATAATAGAAACTGGAACCCCATGCAATCGGACAATCTCCCGGATGTAAATACCAGCTAACCGCTCTGAAGTATAAGTAGTACAAACAAGAATGAAGTGCGCGGAATTGGTCAAAATATCCACAATGACCCAAATAGCATCAAAACCCTTCGAAGTCCGTGGAAG
>ML550275.1:2396-15001 GCA_005239535.1 Nicotiana rustica | reverse complement strand
CATAGGCGCTCGGCCACAGTAGGCTCGGTATATAACTTACTATCTGATCAGAGGTTGCCCAATTGGGTCCTGCCCATCGATTATAGATCGATGGTAATGAAAATACTGTAATACTGTATATATAGACTTTCTGCTTTCTTGACTGGAAAAAAGAAATACTCAACTGAATATGAAGTCCTGATAAGGAGAATATTGTAACTTACAAGACTAGAAAAATATACGTAAATTTCGGGATATGAATTTTTCTTTATGCCACGTTATCAAACTCGTGTAATTACGAGATCATGCTAAAATGAAGGAAAATCTTAAGCTTAACATACCTGGAGTAGGAAAAATCCGTATAATATTTTTGAAAAAAATTGCACCGTACCCCTTTAGAACCGCAAAATTTAACGGTTCTAACAATTCTAGTTGGAATTGTTTAGTTGCAAGAAGTTTGGTTGAAGACTTGCAGGTTTTGATAACGCCTGGTGGTAGTGTCTTGGTGTTCAAAATATGAAAATGAAGTGTCTTTGGTACTTAACACATCACTTTTACAAGTGTTCAAAATATTAGAGATGATGTGTTTTCTAATTAATCACATTGCTTGCCACCTAGCCAAAATGACTAAGAGTCATTTGGTTAGGAATTGGCTTGCTGCCCCGTTAAAGGTAAGGTTCCTCAAATTTATCCAATTTTTAATTAATTAATAGTTTATTAATCTCTCATTAACCAATAATTGATCAATTACTCACATAATTAAGAATTATCTCAAATTACTTAACATTCTACTTATTATTAATACACTTTATACATCATATTATCATGGTCATATGGTACTTTGTGTGGTACTAGTTCATAAATATCGGGTATTAACGCTCGACCCGTATTTTATCCTAATATACAAAACTTGGACAAAAAATCATTTTCTTTGACTTGATTCCCCTCTTACCTTCACGAATTTACTTATCACTTATTTGAAATAACATAATTCTTATAATCTCCAAATAATCTTTTCCTTGGACTGATGTCAATTCCCTTACGATAAATTCAATGTACAATACTACAGGGTGCAACATTGTCGTAATTTATTACTGCGGAGCGTAATATCGACATAATATAATACTGGGGGCATAACATTGACGTGATACTTCGGGGCATAACAGAGCCTTCATGAGATAGACCCATATATTGCCCAGTGGACTGAATCAACTATACCATGTACTGTTTGATTTCAAAGTGATCCATGATATCAGGCTTCTCTATGGCCTGAGTCATATTAGCAAGATTGGGTTGCAACTTCTATCACCAGACGCTCTTCATTAACTCCCATCTCTAGTGGCTGTGATTGAACTACAATGTCCAACTCTCTTTCTATTCTTGTTCTAGCTTCGACTTCCTTCCCCACCCTATGAAGTGTTCGTTCAATTTCAGGATCAAGAGGAAGGAGGTTGTTTGTGCTTCTACTCCTTCGTATTCAAGAAAAGAGCTTGTGTTAACACAAATATGGTAAACTGAAAATTAAAACTTGAAAAAATAACTAAGGAAAGCTTAACTCAAATAAGTAGCTAAATTCTAAGTCCTCGACGACGGAGCCAAAAACTTGTTGCGACAAAGCACATACACACCCAAGTATACGTGATCGTTAAGTAATAAAGTAGTGAGTACAATATCATTCCAATAGAGACTTATGATTAACTTTTGATTGATTCAAACTCAAACAACTTATCGATTCAAGAGATTTCTCTCACAAAATGTGTATGTGATTAATTAACTACCAAAGAAACTATCAAACAATGAAATAACTAGAGATCAACTACAACACCTAGGCAATTTCAGATAAAATTAGTAGGAGAGGATCTTCCAGGGTCATAAGCTAGCTAACAATCTTGTTGTGTTCTTGGCTTAAATTGACTAATTGATTTATCTAGTTTTTTAATTGACATGGTTGATGTTACTCGTATGAATCTGTTGAGTTCGTAATGACCTATTCAAGCTAACTTAATACCTATATATGTCTATGGAATTAAGACTAACAAAAATGCATTTACACTTCCTGTATATTTCTATCCTAATTGCGAATCTGTTCTTCGATGTCCGGGTTCTAGAACTTGCTCTATTTTATCCTATATGCAATCTAGAATTTCCACTTTCGAGTTCAACTTTAGATTCATAAGTAGTATTTCACTGTTAGCTATGCAGCAAAATAGTTAAGAGCAAAATCAAATAAACAGCCCAATATGATAAAATCAAACTCGTCAATTTACTCAACATTCATGTTGTAACAACTCGATCGGTTATTTTGAGCTCTAGCGCATCGTTCAGCAGTTTGAGGTCATGAGAAGCTTCCCTTCAGGTATTATGACTTTTACGCATGGTCGGAATTGAATTCCAGGAGTTTTGGAGTTGATTGTAAAGAGAATTCTCGTTTCGGAAGCTTTAAGTTGGAAGAATCGACTAAGGTTGGATCTTTGAGTAAACGACTTCGGAATTAGAATTTAAAGGTTCTAGCAGGTTTTTATGATGATTTCAGACTTGGCCATATGCTCGGATCGGGTTTTAGATGACACGGGAGCATTTCGACGTCTATTGTGGAAGTTTGTATTTTGTAAGAAGTTAATAAATATGGGTTCAAATGCATTTCATTGTTATCGATGTCCGTTTGAAATTCTGAGTCTGGAAATAGATCCGTATGGTTATTCTGTTATTGGGAGCGCGATCGGAAGTAAATTCGGAGGTCCGTAGGTCATTTTGGAGTCATTTGGCTAAAGTTAGAAATTTTAAGGTTTTTGAGAAGTTTGGCCGGAAGTGGATTATTTGATATCGGGGTCGGATTTTGATTCCGGAAGTTGGAGTAGGCCCGTAATGTCAAAGTGACTTGTGTGCAAAATTTGAGGTCAATTGGACGTAATTTGATAGGTTTCGGCATCAAATGAAGAGGTTTGAATTTCTAAAGTTCATCAAGTTTGAATTGGGGTGTGATTCGTGATTTTAGCGTTGTTTGATGTGATTTGAGGCCTCGAGCAAGTCCGTGTTATGTTTTTAGACTTGTGCGGGTGTTTGGTTTGGAGCCCTGGGAGCTCGGGTGAGTTTCAGAGCACTTTGTTGAGAAATAAGATTTTTGGTGCTGGTGCGATCGCAATTGCGATGGTTTGGTCGCAAATGCGGTCATCACATTTGCGAGGTTATGTTCGCATTTGCGAACTGGGCGACTGAGGGGATGGTTCACATTTGCGACAAATGGGTCGCTTTTGCGAGGCCTGAAGGGTTCACATTTGCCGAACCCTGTATCGCATTTGCTAAATGGGCCAGTTCAGTCGGGGGTTGCATTTGCGATGAATTTTTTGCATTTGCGATCTCCCTGTCGCAAATGCGATATCTGCGACTAGAATCAAGGGCTTTTTATTCCGAGGCTTAGCCCATTTCCCTCATTTTCCACTTGGTCTTAGGAGATTTTTAAAGCATTTGAGAAGGGGTTCCATCATCATCAAGAGTTAAGTGATTTCTTCTAGTTATGGGTTAAATGCAAGGATTATATATGGGTTTAAACATGTAAAATTGTTGAAATTTTGGGATTTTGAAGAAAACCTAGAAATTGATATTTTTGGATTTTGACCACGAATTTGGGCATGGAATTGGAAATAAATTATATATTTGAGTTCTTGGGGTTATGGGTAAAGTATATCTTCAAAAAAATTCAGAATCCGGGCGCGTGGGCCTAAGGGTGATTTTATCGACTTTTTGAACGGAGTTGAAAAATTACTGTAAATAGGATTATGATGAATATTAAAGTATATATTTATGGAATTTCTCAATATTTGACTAGTTTTGGAGCGTCGAGAACTGATTTGAGTTGTTTGAAGGGCTTGGGAGCCGGTTATGGAACTTCGGAGCGAGGTAAGTCTCATTTCCAACATTGTAAGGGGGAATTAACCCCATAGGCGAAATAAGTAAATATGTGCTTTTATATGTGGGGGCTACGTACGCACGAGGTGACGAGAGTCCGTGCGTAGCTACTATTATGCTTATGTTCGGGTAGTCTAGGACCCAAAAGCATGCTTTACTTGTCGTACTTGTAATTTTATTGATAAACTTAAAAGGGATTAAATCATATTGAACTTGGTAAATAAATTTCTAAAGGATTAAACATCACTTTCTTGACTGTTAAAAGAGAAGTTTCCATTTCCTTGAATAATTATTCCTTAAAGGATTCTTGATTTGACTGTTTGAATATGTGTACCTATATGTACCCGTGTCGCATGTATGATTCGCGAGCGGGGTAATTCTCTTATTTATATTTGACCGCGTCACATGTATGATTCGCGAGCAGGGTAATAGATGCATCTATGGTTCGCACCATTCGACCCTCTGGCAGTGGACAGTTTAAATATTGTTGGATCGGGTTGTACGACCTTAGCATGAATTGTGCATGCTTGTATTGCTTGCTTTGCAAATTTATGAATTATGATATTACTTCCTTGGGCTGAGATAAATTGTTAAATGATGAAAATGAATTTTGGAAATCCCTTATTATCAAGAGGATAGTTTACTTGTTTTCATAATTTCCTTGAGTTTATTGTTGTATTTAATGAAACCCGCGACTAATTATATTATTAGTATATTACTGTTGGACCACTAGTAAGTGTTGGAGTCGACCTCTCGTCACTACTTCTTCGAGGTTAGACGGGATACTTACTGGGTACATGTTGTTTTTGTACTCATACTACACTTGCTGTGTATTTTTGTTGCACATGAACATGTACGTCTGGAGGCCTCATTGGGCGCAGCGGCATGGTGGATACAAAGACTTGGGTGAGCTGCATCTCTCGAGACGACCTGCAGCCAGTAGAGTCTCCTTCAGATTATTGTATTGTATTGTATTTTCTCTGCTGTCCAATTTGTGTTCCGGACGGTTGTTGTATTACGTTTGTTTCCTAGAAATTGCTCATGCACTTGTGATACCGGTTCTGGGATGACTATGGGATTTATTCAGTATTTGAATTTTTTAAAGACAACATTATTTACTTAGTGAAGTTCATTATTTATTATTTAATGTGACAAAAAGGAATGATTTCAAAAATACTAAAATAAAAATTTGAGGTAGTATTCTATCGTTTCAGCTCAGTAGCTGTACTTCTTAGAGCTTTGAGGCTATGCACAGGTTACTATGATGCTCATGAACGGTTATCGCGCAGTAATTGATGTGATGGTAGTATACTTGCCCATGTGTCGGGGCAGTGAATGACTTGAAAGGAGGTCTACTCAGAGCACGATTCAGAGATTCGGTATTTTATTTTCGGCGGAGAAAAGGCAATCGGACTATAAATGTTCAGGTTTGGGTTAATAGAGTAATGAGGCTTGGTGTTTTCAAGTGTGGTGGAGTTTTTATCTGCGACGTAGTGTCGCCGTCCTCGATTGAATGTGTTAAGTTCGTCGGTGTTATGATCTTCTACAATTCGCCCTTGGGGCATGATATTGTGAGATAGTATTAGAGAAGCGGCTTTCAGAAATCGCGGGGTGCGGTGGTTCAGGATTGAATGTGTATTTCTAATGCTGACGGCTTGAGAAGGATGATCTTCGGAAAGGGGTGAAGTTAGTAGCGATCTATAGGTTCAAGTGCTACGGAGATAGATATTGATTTAAGGCAACAACTAGGCACTAAGGATGAGGAAGGACATGTGAGAAGTGTCAGGCGGTGATTAAATTTCTAGAAGGCCGGGTGTAAGAAGCGAAAGTCGAGTAGTTGCTTAAAGGAGTGAGTTTAACCAAAGTGGGAGAGTGGCAGAGTAACGTATGGGTTCAGTGGCAGGGTAACCACACCTGGAGGAAAGTTTAGAGTGACTTAGAAATTTTAGTGGGCAGTGATTAGGTCCACGGGCTTAATTTGAAATATTGGCTATTATATGGCGGGAGATGGAATGCAACAGAAAGGAGTTGCTTGGTATGAAGAAGGATGCAATATAACTTTGAGTTGGAAGATATTGTCATACATTTAGTCGATGTCCATAAGGAGTCAACAGACTAGTACAGTTGGTGGATGAGCAAGGGCTCAGGATAGGTTATGGATGTTGTAGAGATTGTATTTCGTGCAGCGACGTTGGAAGATGTCGGCATGTAATTTCCACAGGTGGGTTATCTCCTGTGAGCAGGTCAGCGGTCGCGTGGTGGGCGAAGCTTCTGTAAAGGATTTTACTAACTATCCAGTAAGAGGTCGAATATGTGAAGGTTGCTAGAGATTCATAGTGTTTATCAAATGCTAACAGAAGGATTTCGGGGAATTGGGCGGGTTGGTTGTGCAAGATAATGTCAACAATGAAGAAAGAATCTTGGTGGGTTCCAGAGCTGTGTAATAATTGCTTCGGGCTAAGTGGGAGAGTCCCACCGCCTACGATTGGGTTTCATGGTTATCTACTTGTGGGGTTTCGGGTTATCGGCGTATTGGTGAGTTATTACAACTAAGGGAAGATAACATAAGTGGTAATTTGAGCAAAGGAATTGATAGAGGTGTGTTGTAGCTGGCCTTCTCGACTCATGTTCGGGCCTTGGGAAAATACATGATTTATGCTTCGTACAGAGGTGATTTACAAGGGAAGTGATTCAGTCGGATGCTATATTAAAATGGGTGTTCATGTGCCAGCAGAGCCTTAGAGTTGATTATATTCGGGACAAGCCAGAGTGGTGACTCTCAATAACGGTCCTAGTGAATTCAAAGGTTAAAATGCGGCGCCTAAGGATTTCAAACCCGCGGTATGGTTAAGAATATAACTTTTGTAGCGGATTATGATAGGAGGCACGGAATATTCTATGATATTTGTGATTAACAATAAAGTTGTTCCAATGAATTTTTCGTGGTGGAATAATGGTAATCAAGGAGTTAATTTTCGATACAGGGACATTGATTACTCGTTTTCCTCATGATTTTTATATTATATTTCGCGACGTTTTTAGACTTGAGGTTAAAGATTATGATATGGTTGAAGATGGAGTTGGTCCATTTGATACATGTTACAAAGAGGATCCATTTGGTGCTGAAGTATATTTCCCAGTTGTGAGGCTTTACTTTGGCAATATTTCTCCAAGTCAAGAGCTGATGTTAATACAAGAAAGAGTTGTAATACAAAATGCAGGGTTTTATTGCTTAGGTTTTTTTGGATGGAATCACAATTTTTCAATTATTGGCAATAATCAAACTTCAAGGGACAGGTTTAACTTTTGATACAAAAAATAATGTTCTAACTTTCAGTGTAGATGCTGTGATTAATGTAGATAAGATTTCGAATCTTTACATTCTAAAGTTGTTATCTAAATTTGTCAAAAATAATATATCCAATATTTGGTTTTTAGTATAATATCTTGTATGATTAATGTTGATATTTGCATATTTAACTTTGTGTTTTTTGGTTTTACTATTAAACTCGCCTAAGTTATGCAGGGATGATCTATACGACAAACCAAATGTGTATAACGATATAGTGGTATAACATATTTGTAATTTTGTATTATTTTATACCAGATATAATGTGGAACGAAATATATGTGTATTAATTATACAAGATAATTAAAACTTATTTAAAATAAAAAATGACATTAAATTGGAATTTCCTTCTTGACAATCACAGTGATACATCTATAACTCTTTATAGGTAAATATTTATTCGCGTCAGGTGCTTACACCAAACCAATTTTATTTTCCACGGTCAATTGATTTCATGAAGTAAAAATATACATTAATTGACTGTGGTTAAGTGATAGAAAAAAATGTACAAACACATATCGTGCATCTATTGGTTTGTGATTTGGTGTAAACAATCGCCGGAAAAAAATTAAACGTGGTTCTAAAAAGGTCCATCAAGCGTAATTTTCTTCTCTTTAATTAGCTAATTGATGTTTAATATAGCACAAATTCTTATTATGGTAGCTACATTAATAAGTAATCCCAAATTATATAGATGTTAGATCTGCTTATTAATTTGAAAATATCTTATGAGATTTCATGCTCTATTTCAGATTATTTCATGGAAAAATAATTAATGTTTAACCAAAATCAAGTAAATACCAAACAAATCAATCATATCTCTTTGAATCTGTATTAAATTTATATATAGATGAGTGTTTATGCAAATGGAACAATAAGCACAACACCATCCATTTTATGTAATGGAAAACTTCATCAATATTCATCTTTTGATGTCAATGATTTTCTCAATTCTTTTTGTAGTTTCTGGCAATGAAAAACCAATTTTAATACCCCTTAACTACACTTCCATTATGCAAACTAGAAAAGAATTTATGTCTATTGATTCATCCAATCTTCCGGATCCTCCAATGCCATCTTATACTTTTACTCTTTACCATCGCGATGTATTTGAAAAATCAAACTTCAAAGACTACGACTCCATGCTCAGAGCTCGTCTTGCTCGAGGGCATACTAGAGCAAGTTATTTGGCTTCGATTTTCGAAAATGGTAACGATGTTGAAGAAGGGGTGGTTCGTGGACCAGCCACAGGGTTAACGACTACACACAGTGCAGAAGGTGAGCTTGTCGCGTCTTTTTTAATTGGTAGTGACTTTAGCAGAAGTTATTTGCTAGTAGACACTGGCACTGATTTGGTTTGGTGGCAATGTGGACCATGTAGCCGATGCTATAAGCAAATATATCATCCTATATATAATTCTACTGCATCAAAAACTTTCCAAAGAGTTGATTGCACTAAAGATAATTCGAGTTGCATCACTAAGGATCCAGCTTTTAAATGTATTGAAGAAATGCGTTATTGTCGCTATGATATACCATACGTAAGTGGTATCAGAACAGTAGGTTACATGGCATCTGACGTGATTACTTTTACTTCAGACCATAAATCACAAAGGATTTTGTTTGGATGTGGAAAAGATCAAAATGATGGGAAAGTTATGTTTAGTGGTTCATATTCTGGGATTGTTGGCCTTGGACGTAGAGTAGACCCTAATGACCCAGGTGGATATTCTTTAACATCTCAATTTAACGCGACGTTATTTGCATTTTGTCTACCAAGTTCTGATTCGGGAGAATCATCTATCCTTAATTTTCATAAAGCCCCGTGGCCAGGATCAAAAATGGCAAAATTAGTACCAAATGCCAGGTTACCTCAATTGCATTTTGTCGATCTTTATACAATTTTTATTAATGATAAGGAAGTTCCGGTGAAACCGTCATGGTGGCAATTTGGTAAAAACTTCAATGGTGGAGTCATCGTGGATACAGGGACAACCATTACACATTTTCCTCAAGATTTTTACATCTTATTTCGCGATATATTTAGATCTGAGGTAGAAGATCTTCCTATGGTTGATAATCCAATCGAAGGTTTCGACACTTGCTACCATGACATGGATGGTAGTGAAGTGTACTTTCCTGTTGTGAAGTTGTACTTTACCAGCAAAAGCCCTGGTTCAATGTTGTTCCTGGCGCAAGAACGAGTTGTACTTCTCATAGGTGATCAATATTGTCTAGCTTTTAAGGGATGGGATAAAGAATTAACATTATTAGGCTCTAATCAACTCCAAGCAGTAGGATTAACTTTTGATACTTCAGAGAACACTTTGACATTCGACTTAGATGCATGTGATTGAAGTATACAAAAGTTCAAATTTTAACAACTTAAAGGGTTGTTCAAATTCACTATAAAATGGACTATATATGTTTCATTACTTTCTCTTGTTGTTCTTGTGCACATTTATGTGTCATTTGGTTTTATAGAAGAGCTTAATCTATAATTTTGGAAGAGATACTATATTTTTGTTGTAAACAAACTCATCCACTTGATGATTATTTCTTTTAAGTCATTGCACCAATTTGACTTTTGGATATGACTTGGCACGCCATATGATCGATCAGTGGACACATGATATGAGTTTGGGTCTTGAGATAAAATAAGAGTAATCTATACGGTATGCCCACTGAATATGTTAGTTAACTTCATATACTTTTAAAATATTTATTTTACCTTGTGTATCTATTTTATAAAATTTTATTACCTTTTAAACTTTTAATATCATTATATGCCATTAAATAAATCCCACATTTTAAGGAACTAAATTATCTCTCTTTCCTACTCCCTTAAAACACTCTATCGAACTGGAATTATACATGTTCACCAAAAAAGTCCACCCCAGTAATTGCTCTATGAAATCCTCCATAATCTTTTTCTTCTCTTTCATCTATGTAATCAAAAGAAAAACAAAATAACGTGACAATATTCTTATTTGGGATATAATTAGACCTGTTAAATGGGTCGACCCGACCCGGACCCGTTGACTCTTGGCCCCTGGGTTCTTAACCGGGTCGGTCCGGTTCACTTTCTTATAGGGGCTGGTCTGGATTAGACCCATCAACTATATAAAATATGTTGACCCGATCCGGACCCGTAACCCAAACCCCTTAACCCGGGCCCTAATGGGCCGAATTTAATTTAGTTAAAAAAAATTAAAAACTAATCAATGATAAAAATTCAAACTTTTATACATATATACGAACTTAAATTACTATATGTTCTTGAAGCCAATTAAAATAAAAATGAAAGAAAAATCTTACTTTATAAAACTTGAGAAACATATGAAATTCAATTATTTTTGTATCTACTACATAAGAAAAATGATATTCTAATATAATATACTCTAATTCTCATTAGTTACATGCTAATGAGAATAAACTAAAATACATTAGCTACATGCTAATGAGAATAAACTAAAACTAAAATACATTCTAATATATATACTCTAATACTCTAATTCTAATATATATAATAAACTAAATAAAATATTAAAATATGCTATTCAAACCAATACACCACAATATCCTGATGAAAAATACATTATTCAAATCAAACAACGATGATATTCCAATTTGGAATATTCAAATTAAACCTAACACAATATTCTAATTTGGAATACAATATTCAAATCAAACATACCACAATATTTTAATTTGGAATACAGTGTTCAAACCATATTTTTTTCAAATTAAAAAGTTGTAGAATATTTGGTTTGTATATTGTATTCCAAATTTTAATATTGTTTGAATATTGTCTTCCAAATTAAAATATTATAGTATATTCTGTTTGAATACTGTATTCCAAATTAGAATATTATGGTATATTTTGTTTGAATATTGTATTTCAAATTAGAATATTATAGTATTTGAATAATGTATTACAAATTAAAATATTATGATATATCTAGTTTGAATAATATATTCTAAATTAGAATACTGTGATATGCTTGGTTTAGATGGTATACTTGTCATTAGAATATTGTGATATATTCGATTTGAATTACATTTCAAATTAAAGTATTGTGGTATGTTCAAAATATATGAGGACATGACACTTGATAGGAAGGCGTGGAGGGCGAGGATTAAGGTAGAGGGTTAGTAGGTAGTTTATAGTGCTCAATGATAGGTTTCGTAGCATGCATTTCCCTTTATATTCTTTGATTTTTATTATGGTATGTGGTTTTATTCGCCTCAGGTATTGTATTACGTGCTGCTATTATTGGATATTGTTTTCTTTTTTTGCTTCCTTCCTCTTCTTCTTCTTACCCTTCCTGAGCCGAGGGTCTATTGGAAACAACCTCTCTACCTGCATTAGGTAGGGGCAAGGTCTGCGTACAGACTACCCTCCCCAAACCCCACATGTTGGGATCAAACTGAGTTTGTTGTTGTTGTTCAAAATATATGGGAAGATTTGAAAGTATAGAGTATACAATATCAAAAATAAAATTCTAATGGGAAACAGAAATATGGTTTAATTAGGGGAGATGTGAATCTCAAAATTCATTGCGTACATGTTTCAATAATTAAGGCTACATTTAAGGGAGTTTATCCCCTCATTAGTAGTGGTTGTTACACACATAACATTCTCTATCAAGATATACGATGTAATTTCTTTATAGGTATACAATTTAACTTTCATAATTAAGGAATAGTGAGTAAAGAGATTTATAGAGGGATATACGACGTTAAAATCCCATAAAATAATGTGTAAAACAACAACAACAACAACAACAATAACAACAACAACAACAACAACAACAACAACAACAACAACAACAATAATAATAATAATAATAATAATAATAATAATAATAATAATAATAATAATGGTAATGATAATGATAATAATAATAATAATAATAATAATAATAATAATAATAATAATAATAATAATAATAATAATAATAATAATAATAATAATAATAATAATAATAATAATAATAATATCAACAACAACAACAACAACAACAACAACAACAATAACAATAACTAAGATCTAGGGTGTGTTTGGTATAACGGAAAATATTTTCCAAGAAAATATTTTCTTGGAAAACAAGTAGTAATTNTTCATTTTCTGGTGTTTGGTACGCAAATCAAGGAAAATATTTTCTCAAGAGTATTCATAAATAAATTTGATACAATAAACATGAGGCCATAAACTATCGAACCAACAACCTTCCGAACCCACAAATTTCATAAACTTCTGAATCGTGATATTTCGAACCCGTAAACTTCGAAATAGATAAACCTCAGAACTCATATCTTTGGAACTTGTAAGATTTTGAACCTGAAACCGAAAAATGAAAAAAGTAAA
>ML550270.1:0-57922 GCA_005239535.1 Nicotiana rustica | reverse complement strand
CTCCGAATGGCCCAAATCTATTCAATTCGATTGCATAATGTAAATATCACTTTAAGGAATCAAAATAGCTAATAAGTTCGAGGATAATACACAAATTTAGGAAAATCGCCCAAAAAGTCCCCCAGGCCCACGTCTCGGAAACGAGTGAAAGTTACTAATTTAGAACGCTCATTCACTCACGAACTCACTCAAACAAGAATCATCGAAAACCGACGACAAAATCCTATTAAATTCTCAGATTTTCAAATTAGGGAAACTTCTTCCCATTTGCATGATTTTTCACCTAAATCCCTTAATTGCATGGAAGAAATGGCCATCGATGAATGATATACAAAGGGAATGGGGGTTAGGAATTGTTACCTATGAAGTCTTTCCACAAAACTCACTCCAAATCGCCTACACTCGAGCTCCAAATGATTTTAGAAGTTATGAAATTCAAGCCCTCGAATCTGATATAACTGCCCAGCGATTTCTGCACCTGCGGAAAATCCATCGCAAGTGTGAAAACCCACTAAAAGGCCTGGGGCCGCACCTGCGGTCAATTGGCTGCATCTGCGGCTCCACACCTGCGGAAACCCAACCGCACCTGCAAGGACTGGTTGACTTGACCAAGTCCGCACCTGCGAGCCCTCTTTCGCACCTGCGGAAAGTCCATCGTAGGTGCGAGACACCAGAACCAGAAATGGTTCAGCTGTTCTCCAAGTTCTAAAATCACCCGTTGAGCATCCGAAACATCCCCGAGGCCTCCAGGACCTCAACCAAACTTACCAATCAGTCCTAGTACCTTACCCAAACTTAGTCGAGCCTCTAAAACACATCACATAACACCAAATTCACCAATTATACATAGATTCAAGCCTAAGAACTTATGAAATTTCCAAACTCTACAACCGATGCCGAAATACCTCAAAACTAGTCCGAATGACCTCAAATTTTACACGCAGGTCACAAATGATACAACAGACCTACAGCCACTCTCGGAATTCCATTCCGAGCCCGATATCATAATTTCACCTATCGGCCGAAATCGCCGAAATTCTAACCTTCGCCATTTCAAGCCTAAATCTACTACGGACGTTGAAAACACATTCTGGACATGCTCCTAACTCAGAAATCACCAACGGAGCTAATGGAGTCGACAAAATCCCATTCCAGACCCGTCTTCCCGCAGTTCCAACTACGGTCCGATTTATAAAGTTTAAACTCACATATAAGGACTATGTGTCCAAAAACTCTCCGAATTTCACCACTCAATGTTCCAACAAGTCCCAAAAGTATAAATAGACATGGGGAAAACAATTATTAGGGGATCGGGGCGCTAAATCTCAAAACTACCTACCGGGACATTACATTCTGCTCCTCTTAAGAAATTTGTTCATCCTCGAACGTGTATAGAGACATACCTGAAGCTGTGAAAAGATGAGGGCACTGACTGTGCATATCTTGCTCGGTCTCCCAAGTCGCCTCCTCGACTGGCTGACCCCTCCACTGAACCTTTACTGATGAAATATCCTTTGACATGAGCTTTCTGACTTGTCTATCCAATATAACTACTGGCTCCTCAACATATGATAAATCCTTGTCCAACTAGACTGAACTGAAATCCAAAACATGAGTCGGGTCACCGTGATACTTCCGGAGCATGGAGACGTGGAATACCGGATGAACTCCTGCTAGGTTGGGAGGCAGGTCTAGCTCATAAGCAACCTCCCCAACCCATCGCAACACCTCAAGAAGGCCAATAAATCTCGGACTCAGCTTACCCTTCTTCCCGAACCACATGACGCTCTTCATAGGCGATACCCGAAGCAAAACCCGATCACTAGCCATAAATGCCAAATCACGAACCTTCCGGTCCGCAAAACTCTTCTGCCTGGACTGAGCTGCACGAAGTCTCTCCTGAATCACCTTCACCTAGTCTAGGGCGTCCTGGTCCAAATCTGTACCCAAAAATCGGGCCTCGCCCGGCTCAAACCATCCCATTGGGGACCGGCACCGTCTACCATACAAAGCCTCACACGGCGCCATCTGAATGCTGGACTGGTAACTGTTATTATAAGCAAACTTTGAAAGTGGTAAGTATCGGTCCCATGACCCTCCGAAATACATCACACAGGCATGGAGTATATCCTCAAGAATCTGAATCGTGCGCTCGGACTGCCCGTCTGTATTGAGTATGTAAGGCACATAAATAAATACTTAACAGACATGGAAGTAATATAGAGTAAATGAATCAACCAGTAAGTCTGGATATTTCTGTAAATTATGAAAAAATTATAGTGTCATGCATATGCGTATCAATGTCATGTCGTGAATTGGTAAATTTTTCAGAACATCATCAGCCTCTGAGGGCATCCCATCATATCATATCGACCACTGTGGGCAAAATCATCATCGTATACAAGCTGATCAGGTGGTGGTGCGTATATAACGCCATAACCTTTCCCAAATCCCATATATATATATATATATATAGATACATATATACGCGTATATAAAACCATTTGAATATACATACATATATACGCGTATTATTATAACGCCGTTTGAACCATATTTCAGCCACTGTGGGCAACATCATCACCATATACCAGCTGATCAGGTGGTGGTGCGTATATAACGCCATAATCTTTTCCCATATCCCATATACATATATTTACATATATATGCATATATAACGCCATCTGGTCATGGGTCAATGCGCATATGTGAATGCATGAAATGCATATGAAATACGTCAATAAAATCTCTCGGTACGTCATAAGGCCATTATGCCTCTGATTAATATCATGAAATAAACTTTACAACCATACGTATTTTCGAGATCCATGAACATAAGATAATAATAATTCACATGAGAAATCAAGAATATAGACGCCCCTAGTATTTCTATGAATAGAGTAATTTATAGAAACCATGAGTTTGCTCGTTTCTTCCGTATAGTTTGGACCATCCCAAAAGAAAGAAGGGATAGCCTTAACATATCTGACTCGATTCTCTTGACAGTCCTCTAACACACGTTAATTGCGACAAAACACGGAACAAGTCATATGAAAATCTTGAAGCAATCCGCAAGGACAAAATTACTCAGATGAAATTTTTTGATGGGGAACTACTATTGATTTTCTTGTGGTTGGGTTCCAGTGGCAAAAATGAAATGTTTATCGGATGATTATGGACCCCAATAAGAGACAAGACATTGCAACAACAATAGATTCTTGGATAGTAAAAGCTTTCTTTGCAAACTTATATAATTTCAACAATAGATTCTTGTATAGGAAAGCTTTGTCCGTAAGATTTGGATAGTGAAAGCTTTTCTTTACAAACTTTTGTATAATAATACTTGTGGCCATTATTCTCCTAAAAATATGCCACATAGCATATATAATTGAAGAGTCATCCTTGGGCTTTATATGGCTACCACATAATGTTCAAGGTTCAAAAGTTATCCAAAATCATAATTAATTACCAATTTTTTAATTAACTTAGTAATGTCCCACTAGTCCAATAACGAAGCAATTATCTACATATTTAAGAATTATCTCAATTTACTTAAAATACTATTCGCCTTTAACACACCTTATACACCTTACTATCATGCAACATGTATGATTCTGACCATGTATGTGCGCCTATGCGACTCTTCTCTCCTTTTTCCTCCATCGTTTAGCCGATATCTAGGCCTTACTATGTGAACATACACAGAGCTTGACAAGATGTCCAACTGAGCATTTATAGGTATACTAAAGTTCTTCGCTCGGTAATTTGTAGAAGTTACGAATATTGCTATACGTTTATCCATCTGTATGACTTTACTACATCAAGATAGGTCATACTATACCGTAACTCTTACATCAATTTATTAATATTGAGGTCTGCTACCAAATTCCAGCTTACTCTCATTGCTTATCCTATATGTATAAGTCTAAGTCTTTAAGTGGTATAAGTGGTATCTCAGCTCTGATACCACTTTTGTTACAACCCAAACCGATGGGTCGCGACGGATACCCGGTACCTTACTCAACCGAGTGCCAACATAACGTATCTTTTCGTATCATACTATCATAGATAATTGAGCCAGAGAGGCTGCCGTGAATAGGTGGAATACAACATATTATACCAACTTATACGTAAGACATATGGGCCTCTAAGACCAAAATAACCACTCGTACATTTAACATAGGCCGACAAGGCCATACAATTTTCTACGTACACGACATGGGTCTACAAGCCCCTAAGAGTATATAAATATCATAAAGGTCGGGATAGAGTCCCGCCATACCAGCCAATACTAAATCATACTAACAAAACAAGCAACTCCGAAGCAAATGGAGTGCACCAACATCTTCCGCTGAGATGATAGCCTACTTGGAGGGCTCTTGACATGTCTATCTGGACCGGTGGTCATGAAACGCAACGTCCCCAGGAAAAAGGGATGTCAATACGAATAATGTACTGAGTATGTATTCTATGTAAGGCACATAAATAAATACATAACAGACATGGAAGTAATATAGAGTAAATGAATGAACAAGTAAGTCTGGATAATTCTGTAAATTATGAAAAAATTATAGTGTCATGCATATGTGTATAAATGTCATGTCGTGAATTAGTACATTTTCATAACATCATCAGCCTCTGAGGGCATCCCATCATATCATATCGGCCACTGTGGGCAAAATCATCATCGTATACCAGCTGATCAGGTGGTGGTGCGTATATAACGCCATAACCTTTCCCATATCCCATATACATATATATACATACATATATACGCGTATATAACACTGTTTGAATATACATACATATATACGCGTATTATTATAATGTCGTTTGAACCATATTTCAGCCACTGTGGGCAACATCATCACCATATACCAGCTGATCAGGTGGTGGTGCGTATATAACGCCATAACCTTTCCCATATCCCATATACATATATTTACATATATACGCGTATGTAACGCCATCTGGTCATGGGTCAATGTGCATATGTAAATGCATGAAATGCATATGAAATACGTCAATAAAATCTCTCGGTACGTCATAAGGCCATTATGCCTCTGATTAATATCATGAAATAAATTTACCAACATACGTATTTTCGAGACCCATGAACATAAGATAATAATAATTCACATGGGAAATCAAGAATATAGACGCCCCTAGTATTTCTATGAATAGAGTAATTTATAGAAACCATGAGTTTGCTCGTTTTTTCCGTATAGTTTGGACCATCCCAAAAGAAAGAAGGGATAGCCTTAACATATCTGAATCGATTCTCTTGACAGTCCTCTAACACACGTTAATTGCGACAAAACACGGAACAATTCATATGAAAATCTTGAAGCAATCCGCAAGGACAAAATTACCCAGATGAAACTTTTTTATGGGGAACTACTATTGATTTTCTTGTGGTTGGGTTCCAGTGGAAAAAATATGAAATGTTTATAGGATGATTATGGACCCCAATAAGAGACAAGACATTGCAATAACAATAGATTCTTGGATAGTGAAAGCTTTCTTTGCAAACTTATATAATTTCAACAATAGATTCTTGTATAGGAAAGCTTTGTCCGTAAGATTTGGATAGTGAAAGCTTTTCTTTACAAACTTTTGTATAATAATACTTGTGGCCATTTATTCTCCTAAAAATATGCCACATAGCATATATAATTGAAGAGTCATCCTTGGGCTTTATATGGCTACCACATAATATTCAAGGTTCAAAGGTTATCCAAAATCATAATTAATTACCAATTTTTTAATTAACTTGGTAATTTCCCACTAGTCCAATAACGAAGCAATTATCTACATATTTAAGAATTATCTCAAATTACTTAAAATACTACTCGCCTTTAACACACCTTATACACCTTACTATCATGCAGCATGTATGATTCTGACCATGTATGTGCGCCTATGCGACTCTTCTCTCCTTTTTCCTCCATCGTTTAGCCGATATCTAGGCCTTACTATGTGAACATATACAGTGCTTGACAAGATGTCCAACTGAGAATTTATAGGTATACTAAAGTTCTTCGCTCGGTAATTTGTAGAAGTTACGAATATTGCTATACGTTTATCCATCTGTATGACTTTACTACATCAAGATAGGTCATACTATACCGTAACTCTTACATCAATGTATTGTTATTGAGGTCTACTACCAAATTCCAGCTTACTCTCATTGCTTATCCTATATGTATAAGTCTAATTACTTTAAGTGGTATAAGTGGTATCTCAGCTCTGATACCATTTTTGTTACAACCCAAACCGATGGGTCGCGACGAATACCCGGTACCTTACTCAACCGAGTGCCAACATAATGTATCTTTTCGTATCATACTATCATAGATAATTGAGCCAGAGAGGCTGCCGTGAATAGGTGGAATACAACATATTATACCAACTTATATGTAAGACATATGGGCCTCTAAGACCAAAATAACCACTCGTACATTTAACATAGGCCGACAAGGCCATACAATTTTCTACGTACACGACATGTGTCTACAAGCCCCTAAGAGTATATAAATATCATAAAGGTCGGGATAGAGTCCCGCCATACCAACAAATACTAAATCATACTAACAAAACAAGCAACTCCGAAGCAAATGGAGTTCACCAACATCTTCCGCTGAGTTGATAGCCTACTTGGAGGGCTCTTGACATGTCTATCCAGACCAGTGGGCATGAAACTCAGCGTTCCCAGGAAAAAGGGATGTCAATACGAATAATGTACTGAGTATGTAAGGCACATAAATAAATACATAACAGACATGGAAGTAATATAGAGTAAATGAATGAACCAGTAAGTCTGGATAATTCTTTAAATTATGAAAAAATTATAGTGTCATGCATATGCGTATAAATGTCATGTCGTGAATTGGTACATTTTTCATAACATCATCAGCCTCTGAGGGCATCCCATCATATCATATCGGCCACTGTGGGCAAAATCATCATCGTATACCAGCTGATCAGGTGGTGGTGCGTATATAACGCCATAACCTTTCCCATATCCCATATACATATATATACATACATATATACGCGTATATAACACCATTTGAATATACATACATATATATGCGTATTATTATAACGCCGTTTGAACCATATTTCAGCCACTGTGGGCAACATCATCACCATATACCAGCTGATCAGGTGGTGGTGCGTATATAACGCCATAACCTTTTCCCATATCCCATATACATATATTTACATATATACGCGTATATAACGCCATCTGGTCATGGGTCAATATGCATATGTAAATGCATATGAAATACGTCAATAAAATCTCTCGGTACGTCATAAGGCCATTATGCCTCTGATTAATATCATGAAATAAACTTTACCAACATACGTATTTTCGAGATCCATGAACATAAGATAATAATAATTCACATGGGAAATCAAGAATATAGACGCCCCTAGTATTTCTATGAATAGAGTAATTTATAGAAACCATGAGTTTGCTCGTTTCTTCCGTATAGTTTGGACCATGCTAAAAGAAAGAAGGGATAGCCTTAACATACCTGAGTCGATTCTCTTGACAGTCCTCTAACACACGTTAATTGTGACAAAACACGGAACAAGTCGTATGAAAATCTTGCAGCAATCCGCAAGGACAAAATTACTCAGATGAAAATTTTGGATGGGGAACTACTATTGATTTTCTTGTGGTTGGGTTCCAGTGGCAAAAATATGAAATGTTTATAGGATGAGTATGGACCCCAATAAGAGACAGGACATTGCAACAACAATAGATTCTTGGATAGTGAAAGCTTTCTTTGCAAACTTATATAATTTCAACAATAGATTCTTGTATAGAAAAGCTTTGTCCGTAAGATTTGGATAGTGAAAGCGCTTCTTTGCAAACTTTTGTATAATAGTCCTTGTGGCCATTTATTCTCCTAAAAATATGCCACATAGCATATATAATTGAAGAGTCATCCTTGGGCTTTATGTGGGTGCCACATAATGTTCAAGGTTCAAAAGTTATCCAAAATCTTAATTAATTACCAATTTTTTAATTAACTTGGTAATTTCCAACTAATCTGCTAACTAACCAATTATCTACATAATTAAGAATTATCTCAAATTACTTAAAATACTACTCGTCTTTAACACACCTTATACACCTTACTATCATGGCCATGTGGTATCTTATATGGAACTAGTCCATAATTATCGAGTATTTTAACTCGAGCCGTATTTTATCCCAACATATCAAACTTGGACGAAAATTCATTTTATTTGACTTGCTTCCCCTCTCACCTTCACGAATTTACTCATCACTTGCTTGAAATAGCATAATGCTTATAATCTCCAAACAATCTTGTCCTTGAACTGAGGTCAATTATCTTACGACAATTTCACGTATAATACTACATGGTGCAACATCGTCGTAATATAATACTGTGAAGCGTAACATCATCGTAATGTAATACTATAAGGCGTAACATAATCGTAATATAATATTGCGGGACGTAATATCGACGTAATATTGCGGGGCATAACATCATTCCCCCCTTTGGAAAATTCGTCCTCGAATGTTGACTGATGCTCTTATTATTTTCATAACTTATAGTACTTGTGAATACCTTAATATTCTCCTTACCATAGGCAATTGTTCTGTGAATAAATCCAAAGGCAGGGCGTTCCCCTTTTTAGGCCTCTTTCTTATGCCACGACTTGTGGCTGGAATCCTTCTAATCTCGTAACTATTGCTACCTTCTTTCATGCAACATGTATGATTCTGACCTTGTATGTCCGCCTATGCAACTCTTCTGTCCTTTTTCCTCCAGTGTTTAGCCGATCTCTAGGCCTTACTATGTGAACATATACAGAGCTTGACAAGATGTCCAACTGAGCATTTATAGGTATACTAAAGTTCTTCGCTCGGTACTTTGTAGAAGTTATGAATATTGCTATACGTTTATCCATCTGTATGACTTTACTACATCAAGATAGGTCATACTATGCCGTAACTCTTACATCAATTTATTGTTATTGAGGTCTGCTACCAAATTCCAGCTTACTCTCATTACTTATCCTATATGTATAAGTCTAAGTCCTTTAAGTGGTATAAGTGGTATCTCAGCTCTGATACCACTTTTTTAACAACCCAAACCGATGGGTCACGACGGGCACCCAGTACCTTACTCAACCGAACACCAACATAACGTATATTTTCGTATCATACTATCATAGATAATTGAGCCAGAGAGGCTGCCGTGAATAGGTGAAATACAACATATTATACCAACTTATACGTAATACATATGGGTCTCTAAGACCAAAATAACCACTCGTACATTGAACATAGGCCGACAAGGCCATACAATCTTCCACGTACACGATATCTGTCTACAAGCCTCTAAGAGTACATAAATGTCATAAAGGTCGGGATAGAGTCCCGCCATACCAACCAATACTAAATCATACTAACAAAACAAGCAACTCCGAAGCAAATGGAGTGCACCAACATCTTCCGCTGAGCTGATAGCCTACTTGGAGTGCTCTTGACCTGTCTATCGCGACCTGTGGGCATGAAACTCTGCGTCCCTAGGCAAAAGGGACGTCAATATGAATAATGTACTGAGTATGTAAGGCACATAAATAAATACATAACATACATGGAAGTAATATAGAGTAAATGAATGAACCAGTAAGTCTGGATAATTCTATAAATGATAAATAAATTATAGTGTCATGCATATGCGTATGAATGTCATGTCATGCATAGGTACATGTTTCATAACATCATTAGCCTCTGAGGGCATCTCATCATATCATATCAGCCACTGTGGGCAAAATCATCATCGTATACCAGCTGATCAGGTGGTGGTTTGTATATAACACCATAACCTTTCCCATATCCCATATACATATATATATATACATACATATATACGCGTATATAATGCCGTTTGAATATACATACATATATACGCATATATAACACCGTTTGAATCATATTTCAGCCACTATGGGCAACATCATCATCATATACCAGCTGATCAGGTGGTGGTGCGTATATAACGCCATAACCTTTTCCCATATACCATATACATATATTTACATATATACGCGTATATAACACCATCTGGTCATGGGTGAATGTGAATATGTAAATGCATGAAATGCATATGAATACGTCAATAAAATCTCTCGGTACGTCATAAGGCCATTATGCCTCTGATTAATATCATGTAATAAAGTTTACCAACACATAAGATAATAATAGTTCACATGGGGAATCGAGAATATAGATACCCCTAGTATTTCTATGAATGGAGTAATTTCTGGAAACCATGAGTTTGCTCATTTCTTCAGTATAATTTTGACCATGCCAAAAGAAAGAAGGGATATCCTTAACATACCTGAGTCGATTCTCTTGAAAGTCCTCTAACACACGTTAATTGCGACAAAATACGGAACAAGTCGTATGAAAATCTTGCAGCAATCCGCAAGGACAAAATTACTCAGATGAAAATTTTGGATGGGGAACTACTATTGATTTTCTTGTGGTTAGGTTCCAGTGGCAAAAATATGAAATGTTTATAGGATGATTATGGACCCCAATAAGAGACAAGACATTGCAACAACAATAGATTCTTGGATGGTGAAAGCTTTCTTTGCAAACTTATGTAATTTCAACAATAGATTCTTGTATAGAAAAGCTTTGTCCGTAAGATTTTGATAGTGAAAGCGCTTCTTTGCAAACTTTTGTATAATAGTCCTTGTGGCCATTTATTCTCCTAAAAATATGCCACATAGCATATATAATTGAAGAGTCATCCTTGGGCTTTATGTGGCTGCCACATAATGTTCAAGGTTCAAAAGTTATCCAAAATCTTAATTAATTACCAGTTTTTTAATTAACTTGGTAATTTCCAACTAATCCAATAACTAATCAATTATCTGCATAATTAAGAATTATCTCAAATTACTTAAAATACTACTCGCCTTTAACACACTTTATGCACCTTACTATCATGGCCATGTGGTATCTTATATGGAACTAGTCCATAAATATCGAGTATTTTAGCCCGAGCCGTATTTTATCCCAACATATCAAACTTTGACGAAAATTTATTTTTTTGACTTGCTTCCCCTCTCACCTTCACGAATTTACTCATCACTTGCTTGAAATAGCATAATGCTTATAATCTCCAAACAATCTTGTCCTTGAACTGAGATCAATTATCTTACGACAATTTCACGTATAATACTACAGGCTACAACATCGTCGTAATATAATACTATGAAGCGTAACATCATCTTAATGTAATACTGCAAGGCGTAACATAATCATAATATAATATTGCGGGACGTAATATCGACGTAATATTGCGGGGCGTAACATCATTCCCCCCTTTGGAACATTCGTCCTCGAATGTTGACTGATGCTCTTATTATTTTCATAACTTATAGTACTTGTGAATACCTTAATACTCTCCTTGCCATTTAGGCAATTGTTCTGTGAATAAATCCAAAGGCCAGGGCGTTCCCCTTTTTAGGCCTTTTTCTCATGCCACGACTTGTGGCTGGAATCCTTCTAATCTCGTAATTGTTGCTACCTTATTTCATGCAGCATGTATGATTCTGACCTTGTATGTGCGCCTATGCGACTCTTCTCTCCTTTTTCCTCCAGCGTTTAGCCAATCTCTAGGCCTTACTATTTGAACATATACAGAGCTTGACAAGATGTCCAATTGAGCATTTATAGGTATACTAAAGTTCTTCACTCGGTACTTTGTAGAAGTTACGAATATTGCTATACGTTTATCCATCTGTATGACTTTACTACATCAAGATAGGTCATACTATACCGTAACTCTTACATCAATTTATTGTTATTGAGGTCTGCTACCAAATTTCAGCTTACTCTCATTGCTTATCATATATGTATAAGTCTAAGTCCTTTAAGTGGTATAAGTGGTATCTCAACTCTGATACCACTTTTTTCACAACCCAAACCGATGGGTCGCGACGGGCACCCGGTACCTTACTCAACCGAGCGCCAACATAACGTATCTTTTCGTATCATACTATCATAGATAATTGAGCTAGAGAGGATGCCGTGAATAGGTGGAATAAAACATATTATACCAACTTATACGTAAGACATATGGGCCTCTAAGACCAAAATAACCACTTGTACATTGAACATAAGCCGACAAGGCCATACAATCTTCCACGTACATGACATCTGTCTACAAGCCTCTAAGAGTACATAAATTTCATAAAGGTCGGGATAGAGTCCCGCCATACCAACCAATACTAAATCATACTAATAAAACAAGCAACTCCGAAGCAAATAGAGTGCACCAACATCTTCCGCTGAGCTGATAGCCTACTTGGAGGGCTCTTGACCTATCTATCGGTACCTGTGGGCATGAAACATAGCGTGCCAGGGAAAAAAGGACGTCAATACGAATAATGTACTGAGTATTTAAGGCACATAAATAAATATATAACAAACATGGAAGTAATATAGAGTAAATGAATCAACAAGTAAGTCTGGATAATTCTGTAAATTATGAAAAAATTATAGTGTCATGCATATGAGTATGAATGTCATGTCGTGCATAGGTACATGTTACATAACATCATCAGCCTCTGAGGGCATCCCATCATATCATATCGGCCACTGTGGGCAAAATCATCATCGTATAGCAGCTGATCAGGTAGTGGTACGTATATAACGCCATAACCTTTCCCATATCCCATATACACATATATACATACATATATACGCGTATATAATGCCATTTGAATATACATACATATATACGCGTATATAACGCCGTTTGAACCATATTTCAGCCACTGTGGGCAACATCATCATCATATACCAGCTGATCAGGTGGTGGTGCGTATATAACGCCATAACCTTTTCCCATATACCATATACATATATTTACATATATACGCATATATAACTCCATCTGGTCATGGGTCAATGTGAATATGTAAATGCATGAAATACATATGAAATACGTCAATAAAATCTCTCGGTACGTCATAAGGCCATTATGCCTCTGATTAATATCATGTAATAAACTTTACCAACATACGTATTTTCGAGACCCATGAACATAAGATAATAATAATTTACATGGGGAATCAAGAGTATAAACACCCCTAGTATTTCTATGAATAGAGTAATTTCTGGAAACCATGAGTTTGCTTGTTTCTTCTGTATAATTTGGACCATGCCAAAAGAAAGAAGGGATAGCCTTAACATACCTGAGTCGATTCTCTTGACAGTCCTCTAACACACGTTAATTGCGGCAAAACACGGAACAAGTCGTATGAAAATCTTGAAGCAATCCGCAAGGACAAAATTACTCAGATGAAAATTTTAGATGGGAAACTACTATTGATTTTCTTATGGTTGGGTTCCAGTGGCAAAAATATGAAATATTTATAGGATGATTATGGACCCCAGTAAGAGACAAGACATTGCAACAACAATAGATTCTTGGATAGTGAAAGCTTTCTTTGCAAACTTATGTAATTTCAATAATAGATTCTTGTACTAGGAAAGCTTTGTCCGTAAGATTTGGATAGTGAAAGCTTTTCTTTGCAAACTTTTATGTAATAATCCTTGTGGCCATTTATTCTCCTAATAATATGCCACATAGCATATATAATTAAAGAGTCATCCTTGGGCTTTATGTGGCTGCCATATAATGTTCAAGGTTCAAAAGTTATCCAAAATCATAATTAATTACCAATTTTTTAGTTAACTTGGTAATTTCCCACTAATCTAATAACTAACCAATTATCTACATAATTAAGAATTATCTCAAATTACTTAAAATACTACTCGCCTTTAACACACCTTATACACCTTACTATAATGGCCATGTGGTATCTTATATGGAACTAGTCAATAAATATCGAGTATTTTAGCTCGGGCCGTATTTTATCCCAACATATCAAACTTGGACGAAAATTCATTTTCTTTGAGTTGCTTCCCCTCTCACCTTCACGAATTTACTCATCACTTGATTGAAAATAGCATAATGCTTATAATCTCCAAACAATCTTGTCCTTGAACTGAGGTCAATTATCTTACGACAATTTCACGTATAATACTACATAGTGCAACATCGTCGTAATATAATACTGTGAAGCGTAACATCATCGTAATATAATACTGCAAGGCATAACATAATCGTAATATAATATTGCGGGACGTAATATCGACGTAATATTGCGGGGCGTAACATTAGGCATGAAAATTGGTAGGAATTGGGAAAATATTGAACAAACCTAGGAAATGGAAAGTTGGATTTTTAGCGACGAATTGTATATTTGAGTTAGTAAGGCTATGGGTAGAATATATCTTCAAGAAAATTTCGGATTCCGGGCACATGGGACCGAGGGCATTTTGGTCATTTCACTGAGCGGGGTTGGGAAAGTATATAATTTGAATTAGTTGTAAGTATTAGGATGAATTTTCATTGCTTTGCCGTTATGTGGTAGTTTTGGGGCGATTTGCGTCCATTGGAGTCGTCGGAAGGGCTTGGAAGCCGGTATTGGAGTTTCGGAGCGAGGTAAGTCTCCTCCTAAATTTGTGAGGGGGAATCGTCCCCCTAGGTGAATTAATTAAGTATATGCTATTATCTTCGGGGGATACGTACGCACGAGGTGAAGGGAGTCCGTGCGTAGCTACTATTATGCCATATCCGGGTAGCTTAGGACCCACTAGCATTTCTTACCTGTTGTACCTGTGATCTTGTTTGTGATATTAGACTGCTAATATAATTGAAATTGTAATTTAATGACTAAGGAAGATTAGAGTTTATTTTCGAAATCATCAAAAAAGAGAACTTATTTCCTTCGCGGGCAATTTTATTTCCGAATAATGTTGTGTTATTAAATATTTTATAAAACTCGGCAAGTGAATTTCGAAAAAAGGATTTAAATACTATTTGTGGTTTTTAAAAGAGAAATTAGTCATTTACTTGAGTATTTGTGTTCCCGATGTATTCGGGGTGGATTGTTGATTGTGCATGTCTGCATGTGACCGCTTCACAATTTACATTCCGCGAGCGGAGTGTTATTTCCCCTACTCTCATGGGAGCGGGCCGTACGCCTAGGCAGATTTACAATGCACTTTTGGTACGGGCCATTCGATCCTCGGTAGTGCATAGATATGATTATTATTCTGAGAAGTGCACTTATGGGACGGGCCGTTCGATCCTCGGTAGTGCACATATAGGATTATTATATTGAGAGATGCACTTTTGGTACGGGCCGTTCGATCCTCGGCAGTGCATAGACATGAGTAGTTTATTAAGAGGTGCACTTTTGGTACGGGCCGTTCGATCCTCGGCAGTGCATAGACATGAGTAGTTTATTAAGAGGTGCACTTTTGGTACGGGCCGTTCGATCCTCGACAGTGCACAAAGTGATTATTATGACGGCTCAGGCCAGTTGTCCTTATCCCGTATGTGCATGTTAAATTGCTAAATGTTTTTCTTCATGATTTTGAAGTGATAAAGTAATTGGGGGGAATAAAGAAGAAATTGTTTATTTATGATATTTTGGAAAATAATGAGAAAGTGGTATCCAGTTTTTTATTTCCAGCATTTACTTGGATTTCAGTGCCTCATATATATGTTGTTTTACTACCTTTCACGCCTGTCGTGTTCATCTTACACTGTTAATTAATTTGCTGGCCCTTAGTGAGTGTCTAATTCGACCTCTCATCACTACCTCTCTGAGGTTAGGCGGGCGACTTACTGAGTACACGTTATTTTTGTACTCATGCTACACTTGCTGTGCATTTTATTGCACATGTACTTTTATAGCAATTTGGAGGATTCGGAGACTTAGGCGAGCTGCATCATCCAGAGGTGATCCGCAGTTGATAGAGTCTCCCTCGTACTGTATTTATTTGTATTTTAAATTTCCTTGTCCAATTTGTATTTTGGACAGGATTTGTGATGATTATATAAATTCTTAGAAATTGCTCATGTACTTGTGACACCGGGTTCTAGGATGTGTTGAGCTATATTTTTTAAAGGGTAATATTTAAACCATTGTTTTACTACACAAAATTTTATTTAGTTAATATGTAATAAAGTGAAAGGAAATATTTTCATAAATGTTAAAATCGGAAAGTTATTTCAATTAATTAATGTTTTGGCTTGCCTGACACTGATGTCCGGCGCCATCATGACCTTGGAGATTTTGGGTCGTGACATTATTAGTGCATGGAAACCTGAGTTTTGCGGACACCAGGTAATGTTGACCGGTTTCCGACACCAAAATGGCTCCGATACCGACTCCCTTGAAATTTCAAGCCCCGTCGAAGAACATTCTCCACCCATTGTAGGTTTCATCAATATCCTTTCCTACGAATGACACTTCTTCATCAGGAAAATACGTTTTCAGTGGTTCGTATTCTCCTCCTATAAGATTTTCCGCAAGATGATCTGCTAATGCATGTCCCTTGACTGCTTTTCGAGTTACATAGATGATGTCAAATTCACTCAACAATATTTTCCATTTGGCCATCTTTCCTCTAGGAATAGGCTTCTGGAAGATGTACTTCAAAGGATCCATCCTTGAAATGAGATATATGGTATAAGCACAGAAGTAGTGCATTAACTTCTGGGCTATCCATGTCAGGGCACAGAAAGTACGTTCCAACGGAGAGTACCGTGCTTCGTAAGGTGTGAACTTTTTACTCAGATAATATATGGCTTGTTCTTTTCTTCCCGTCTTGTCATGTTGTCCCAAGACACAACTGAAAGCCCCATCTAGTACAGAAAGGTAGAGTAGCAGTGGTCTACCAGGCTCTGGCAGGACTAGGACTGGTGGTGTGGACAAGTATTCTTTGATTTTGTCAAAAGATTTTTGGCAATCTTCAGTCCAACTGGTTGCGACATCCTTCTTCAGCATTTTGAAAATCGGCTCACATATTACAGTTGATTGTGCTATGAAGCCGCTGATATAGTTGAGATGTCCCGAGAAACTCATCATGTCCTTTTTGTTCTTTGGCGGTGGTAAGTCCTAGATAGACTTGACCTTATGGGTCTAACTAAATTCCTCGGCGGCTGACGATGAACCCTAACAATTTTCCGGCAGGAACTCCAAAGGCATATTTTGCGGGATTCAGTTTCAAATTATACCTTCGCAGCCGGTCAAAGAACTTTCTTAAATCTATTATGTGATCTGCAGCCTTCTTGGATTTAATGATGATATTTTCCACATATACTTCTATCTCCTTGTATATCATGTCATGGAAAATGGTTCTCATAGCCCTCATGTAGGTGGCCCCAGCATTCTTTAAGCCAAACAACATCATTTTGTAACAGAACACTCCCCATGGCGTGATGAAAGCTGTTTTCTCTGCATCTTCTTCATCCATCCAAATTTGATGATAACCCACGAAGCAATCAACAAAGGATTAGAGTTCATGCTTGGCGCAATTATCGATCAGTATGTGTATATTTGGTAGTGGGAAATCATCTTTGGGACTTGCTCTATTTAAATCCCGATAGTCAACACACACCCTGACCTTCCCGTCTTTCTTCGGAACCGGCACAATGTTGGCCAACCAAGTTGGATATTCAACTACCCTGAGGAAGTTAACTTTGATTTGCTTGGTGACTTCTTCCTTGATTTTTAGACTCATGTTTGGCTTGAACTTCTTGAGTTTCTGCTTTACTGGTGGACACATTGGATTGGTAGGTAGATTATGAGCTACTATGGATGTGCTCAATCTGGTCATATCGTCATACGACCATGAGAAAATATCTTCATTCTCTTTCAGGAAATGAGTGTACTCTTCATTATCTGATGGTGACAAGTGAATGCTTATGCGAGTCTCTTTGACTGTTGCGAAATCTCCCAAGTTGACTATATCAGTTTTGTCTAGATTGGACTTAGGCTTGTTCTCGAAATTCTCGACCTCTCTGACAATTTCCTCAGGTATCGTATCTTATTCTTCTATTTCTTTCGAGTCAATGTCTTTATGTTGCGTTATCTCATTGCATATCACAGTGTTGGTTCATCAAGATAAGAAATAGTAATGCTGTAGAGAGAAAGATATAGAAGATAGTAATAATAAAACATCAAGCCATTGATAAACATTAAAATGTCAAACAAAGTGATTTTTAATGACTCAAACAATGTTTTCAAAAATGAAATACTGAAATATTTTAAAACAAAATGCTCAAGAAGAATTGTTTTCAAAAGTAAATGACGCTAGTAGCCAGGCTACCCCGGGACTCGTCGGGCCCTTGATGGTGTGGCTTTCCAATTTCTGAGAACGGCTCCTTTCTCCACTGTCTGGATGACGAGGCCTTCTTCCTCCTCCTCCTCAACTATTAAACTGCAATCAACGTCTTCCTCTTCTAGAAATAAATTACTCAAACCAGGTAGCACTTCATCCTCTTCGGATCCTTATATCATATCAGCATGATGGAAAGATTGGCTTAGATGCGGTATTGGTTGTTCAAGGAGGTAATAAGGACTGCGCCATGGTGGCGACAAATTTTGATACTCATACCAGGTGTACTGATATCTAAATCCAAAGGTCGTGCCATGACGTTTTAGTTGTACTGGTTTGGAAATACCTTGGAGATTCTTCCCGAGACCTTTACCGGGTTCATACCCTGCCCATGCTAGTATGCTCTCTATTTGGCTGCTCCACCACTATGAACATCAACTAGGGAGTGGAGACCCTATGTTGGAAAAGAGACTAGGGAGTGGACACCATATGTCTATAAATCATCAACTAGGGAGTGGAGACCCTATGTCTTTAAATCATCAACTAGGGAGTGGAGACCCTATGTTGGAAAAGAGACTAGGTAATGGAGACCCTATGTCTAAAATAAACAACTACTAGGGAGTGGAGACCCTATGTGTAAAATAACTTCAATTAGGGAGTGGAGAACCTATGTTGGAAAAGCGACTAGGGAGTGGAGACCCTTTGTCTAAAATAAACATCAACTAGGGAGTTGAGACCCTATGTTGGAAAAGAGACTAGGGAGTGGAGACCCTATGACTAAAATAACTTCAACTAGGGAATGGAGACACTATATTGGAAAAGAGACTAGGGAGTGGAGACCCTATGTCTAAAAATCATCAACTACGGAGTGGAGCCCCTATGTTTGAAAAGAGATTAGGGAGTGGAGACCCTATGTCTAAAATAACTTCAACTAGGGAGTGGAGACCCTATGTTGGAAAAAAGACTAGGGAGTGGAGACCCTATGTCTAAAATAAACATCAACTAGGGAGTGGAGACCCTATGTTGGAAAAGAGACTAGGGAGTGGAGACCCTATGTCTAAAATAATCATTGACTAGGGAGTGGAGACCCTATGTTAGAAAAACGACTCAGGAGTGGAGACCCTATGTCTATAAATCATCAACTAGGGAGTGAAGACCCTATGTTGGAAAACAGACTAAGGAATGGAGACCTTATGTCTAAAATAAACATCAACTAGGGAGTGGAGAACCTATGTGTAAAATAACTTCAACTAGGGAGTTGAGACCCTATGTCTAAAATAACTTCAACTAGGGAGTGGAGACCCTATGTTGGAAACGAGACTAGGGAGTGGAGACCCTATGTCTAGAATAACTTAAACTAGGGAGTGGAGACCCTATGTTGGAAAAGAGACTAGGGAGTAGAGACCCTATGTCTAGAATAACTTAAACTAGGGAGTGGAGACCCTATGTTGGAAAAGAGACTAGGGAGTGAAGACCCTATGTCTAAATAAACATCAACTAGGCAGTCGAGACCCTATGTTAGAAAAGAGACTAGGGAGTGGAGACCCTATGTTAGAAAATAGACTAGGGAGTGGAGACCCTATGTCCAAAATGATCATCAACTAGGGAGTGGAGACCTTATGTTTGAAAAGCAACTATGGAGTGGAGACCCTATGTCTACAAATCATCAACTAGGGAGTGAATACCCTATGTTGGAAAACATACTAGGGAATGAAGACCCTATGTCTAAAATAAACATCAACTAGGGAGTGGAGACCCTATGCGTAAAATAACTTCAACTAGAGAGTGGAGACCCTATGTTGGAAAAGCGACTAGGGAATGGAGACCCTATGTCTAAAATAAACATCAACTAGGGAGTGGAGACCCTATGTTGGAAAAGAGACTAGGGAGTGGAGACCCTATGTCTAAAATAACTTCAACTAGGGAATGGAGACCCTATGTTGGAAAAGATACTAGGGAGTGAAGACCCTATGTCTAAAAATGTCACGACCCAAATTTTAACCCAGGTCGTGATGGCGCCTATCGTGATACAAGTCAAGCCTATTCCCTAAATATTTCTATTAATTTGATCATAGGAACTTAATAAAAACCTTTCCAATATTTGAATTTCTCATAAACTAAACCAACTCAAAATACCAATATAGAAAATACGAAAACGAGCCCCAACCATCGGGGTGTCACCAAGTCATGAGCGTCTAAATCTAAAAACTAATATACGAACTGTCTGACTGTCAATAAAACCCAAAAGAGGAATAAGAGATAAAAGGAGTAACAAGGTCCTGCAGACGCTAGCAGCTACCTTGCAGTCTCCAAAGATAGCCGGTATTAACTCAACGATCGTCGCGCTCTAACTCACCTGGATCTCCACATAAAGTGCAGGGTGTAGTATGAGTACACCGACTCAGTAGTAATAGAAATAACTAAGGAACTGAGTAGTAGTGACGAGCTAAGCAAAACAATCCAATTATTTCTTTTCACAGTTCAAGAATAAACAGGAGTAAGCAGGTAATTTCCTTAAATCAGCAAATGCTACAAAGAAATTAACAGGTAAATGCAACAACAACAAAAGTAAATGAAACCTCTCAGTAATTTCACTCCTTCACTCAGCCCTCAATGCACACTCTCAATAGGTACCTGCGCTCCTTGGGGGTCTACAGACTCCGGAGGGGCTCCTTCAGTCCAAGCGCTATGCACGGACAACTCACGTGTTGCACGAACAACTCACATGCCATAATATCAATCTCTGGATCCGCACAGAGATTTCACATGCTACACGGACAACTCATGTGCTGTGGTATTAATACCTGGATCCGCACGGACAACTCACGTGCTACACGGACAACTTACATGCTATGGTATCAATACCTGGAACCGCACGGACAACTCACGTACTATAATATCAAATATCTCACAACAGGCTGTCGGTCTTACTCAGTCATGTACCTCTCTAGCCTCACATATTTCAACAAATAAAGGCAACACAACCCAAATCAAGTATTACAGCGTATCAACAAGATAATAGAGACTGAGGTAAACATATACAATAATTTCTATGACTGAGTGCAAATAATGTGAGCATGAATAAAGCCTAAGAATGATCTCTACCATGAAGGCAGTCAAGTTCATCAACATGTAAATATATAACACGGATAATGGCCATTAGGCCTCACAGCCTTACGGGATGGACCAAGTCTCAATCCCTCGCATTATACACCCATATGCTCATGACCTAGCGTGGGTATCACCTCCAAACATCCATATGATATCAAATTCTCCGGGTTCATACCCTCAAAACTAGAGTTAAAACTGTTACTTACCTTAACAACCAAAAATCCTACTCCAGGATGCCCTCGTATTTGGACTCGGTCTCCAAAAGCTCCGTATCTATCCATAATCAGTATATTATCAACAATACATCTTAGGGGAATGAATGCCATATGAAAATTATCAATTTAGATAAAAAAATCCCAAAAATTTTCCAAACCCGGCCCCCTGGCCCATGTCTCAAAATCCCATAAAATTCACAAAACTAAGGAACCCATTCACTCACGAGTCCAACCATCCCAAATTTATCAAAATCTTACTTCGAATCGATGTTCAACTCTCAAAACCCATTTAATGAAGTTTCTACAAATTTCCCCAATTTTCATCCCCAATTCTCTAATCAAATGATGAATTCAATGTTATAATCATGTGTTTTAACCAAAACTGGGTTAGAATCACTTACCCCTATGAATCCCATGAAAAACCTTCGAAAATCGCAAATACCCGAGCTCGCTAGGTCAAAATATGAAAATAAAACCCTGAATCTCGTATTTATAGTGCACCCCTCGTATTCCAATTTCACTGACCGCCAAAAAAAATTATCGCACCCGCGCTAGTCTCATCGCGCTCCGTGAAAGTCTTCAACTTTTGCGGTCGCGACCAAATTTCCTCTGTCTGCGTCAGCCTTCACTGCTGACCGCGAAACTTTACCGCCCCTGCAAAGACCCACCGCTGATCGCAAAATTCAGGCGCGGTCCGCGTTTCCAACTTCAGAGAACAACCCCTGAAACACCAGCAAACTCATCTCAGCAACACCATCACCTGTTTTTAACAACTAACTCACCTGCTAACCATCCGAAACACACTCGAGGCACTCATGACCTCAACCAAGCACACCAACACATCCCATAACATCATTCAACTTAATCAAGCCTACAAATCACTTGAAATAACACCAAACATCAAATCAAGTCTCGGATTCAAGCCTGGGAACTCCAAACTCCTAAATTCCACAAATGACTCCGGAACCAATCAAACCTTGTCCGAATATCCTCAAATTCGACACACACGTCAAACATGACACCACAAATCCATTCCATCTTTCAGAATTTCATTTCGGCCCTGTTATCAAATTTCCCTCTACGGACCAAAAATCACCAAACTACTAATTTTTCCAATTCAAGCCTAACTCTACCCCGGACTACCAAATCACATCCCGAATCCAAACCAACCAATTTGGATACCATATATTACAACTGAACATCAGCTAAAGAAGTAGAAATGAGGGAAATGGGCTAAAACTCTCTGAACGACCAGCCGGGTCATTACATCCTCCCCTTCTTAAACAAATGTTCATCCTCGAACGAGTCTAGAAACATACCTGGAGTCTCAAATAGGTGTAGATATCTGCTCGGCATCTCCCACTCGGTCTCCCAAGTGGCCTCCTCCGCAAGCTGGACTTTCCACTGCATTTTCACTGAAGCTATATCCTTAGACCTCAACCTTCAGACCTGCCGATCCAAAGTAGTCACTGGCTCCACGTCATAAGTCATATCACCCTCCAACTGAATCGTGCTGAAGTCCAAAACATGGGACGGGTCCCCAACATACTTCCGAAGCATGGAAACATGAAACACCGGATGCACACTCGACAATCTAGGTGGAAAGGCAAGCTCATAGTCCACCCCCGATATTCCAAAGTACCTCAAATGGACCAATAAACCGAGGGATCAACTTTCCCTTCTTCCCAAATCTCATAACACCTTTCATAGGTGAAACCTTTAGCAATACCTTCTCCCCGACCATGTAAGATACATCACGAACCTTCCTGTCCGCATAGCTCTTCTACCTAGACTGCACCGTGCGAAGCTGCTCCTGAATCAATTTCACCTTATCTAAAGCATCCTATACCAAATTTGTATCCAAGAGTCTAGCCTCACCCAGATCAAACCAACCAACCGGAGATCTACACCTCCTCCCATACGAATCCTTGTACAGAGCTATTTGAATACTTGATTGATAACTATTATTATATGCAAACTTCGCTACTGGCAGAAACTGGTCCCATGAACCCCCAAAACTAATGACACAAGCGCACAACATGTCCTCCAATATCTTAATAGTGCGCTCGGACTGCCCGTCCTTCTGAGGGTGAAAAGTTGTGCTCAACTCAACATGAGTATCTAATCCTCGCTGCACGACCCTCCAAAACTAAGATGTAAACTGAGTACCTCTATCTGAAATGATGGAAACCGGGACCCCGTGCAAGCGAACAACCTCTCAGATATAAATTTTAGCTAACCGCTCTGAAGTGTAGGTAGTACAAACAGGAATGAAGTGTGTAGACTTGGTCAGCCGATCCATAATAACCCAAATAGCATCGAACTTCCGCAAAGTCTGTGGAAGCCCAACTACAAAGTCCATGGTGATCCTCTCCCACTTCCACTCTGGAATATCTAATCTCTAAAGCAAGCCACCCGGCCTCTGGTGCTCATACTTAACCTACTGACAGTTGAGACACCGAGCCACAAACCCAACAATATCTTTTTTCATCCACCTCCACCAATAGTGCTGTCTCAAATACTGGTACATCTTCGTGGCACCCGGATGGATAGAATACCGTGAGTTGTAGGCCTCCTCAAGAATCAACTCCCGGAGTCCATCTACAATAGTTACACTTATCCGGCCCTGCATCCTCATCACACCGTCATCATCAATAGTCACATCCCTAGCATCACCTCACAGACTCTGTCCTGAAGAGCAAGCAAGTGCGGGTCATCATACTGATGCTCCCGAATACGGTCATAAAGAGAACACCAGGAGGCTACGCAATCCAATACCCCACTAGGCTCCAAAAGATCTAATCTCACAAGCTGGCCCGCTAAGGCTTGAACATCCAATGCTAAAGGTCTCTCTGCTGCCGGAAGATAAGCTAAACTCCCCAAATCTCTTCCCGACGACTCAGAGCATCGACCACCACATTGGCCTTCCCCGGATGGTATAGAATAGTGATATCATAATCTTTAAGAAGCTCCAACCATCTCCGATGATGCAAATTAAGATCCCTCTGTTTGAATAGATGTTGTAGACTCCGGTGATTAGTAAAAATCTCACAATGAACCCCATACAGATAATGACGTCAAATATTCAAGGCGTGAATAATGTCTGCCAACTCAAGATCATGCACTGGATAATTCTTCTCATGGGTCTTCAACTGACGCGAGGAATATGCAATCACCCTACCCTCCTGCATCAAAACACAACCAATGCCTATCCTCAAGGCATCACAATACACGGTATAAGAATCTGAAGCTTATGGCAGAACTAACACTGGAGTTGTGGTCAAAGCAGCCTTGAGCTTCTGAAATCTCTCCTCATAGTCGTCCGACCACCTGAATGGAGCACCCTTCTGGGTCAACTTGGTCAAGGGCGATGCAATCGATGAAAATCCTTCTACAAAGCGACGGTAATATCCTGCCAAACCAAGGAAACTCGTGATCTCTGTAGCTGAGGACAGTCTAGGCCAACTCTGCACCGCCTATATCTTATTTGGATCCACCTGAATACCATCACTGGACACCACGTGCCCCTAGAAAGCTATTGAACTAAGACAAAAGTCACACTTGGAGAATTTGGCATAAAGCTTCTCCTCCCTCAATCTCTGCAATGCAATCCTCAAATGCTGGGCATGCTTCTCCTGGCTACGAGAGTATACCAGGATGTCATCAATGAACATAATAACGAAATAAACCAAATATGGCTGGAATACACTGTTCATCAAATGCATGAATGCCGATGGGGCATTAGTCAGCCCAAAAGACATCACTAAGAACTCATAATGGCCATAACGGGTCTTGAAAGCCATCTTAGGAATATTCGAATCCCGAGACAAGGGTTACTTGTTCTTCACTGAGACCTTGTTCAGCTGCTTGTAGTCAATACACATTCTCATGGACCCATTCTTCTTCTTCACAAATAGAACTGGTGCACCCCGAGGTAACACACTAGGCTGAATAAACCCCTTTTCTAGGAGTTCCTGAATTTGTTATTTCAACTCTGCTGGTGCCATATGATATGGCAAAATAGAAATAGGCTAAGTGCCTGGCACCACATCAATACCAAAGTCAATGTCCATGTCAGGCGGCATGCCCGACAGGTCTACAGGAAACACGTCCGAAAAATCATGGACCACTGGAACAGAATCAATAGTGAGAGTCTCTGAACTAACATCCCTCACAAAATCCAGATAAGATAGGAAACCCTTCTCGACCATACGTTGAGCCTTCAAATACGAGATCACCCTACTCGTCATATAATCTATAGAACCAATCCACTCTACCCTCAGAAATCCCGGCATCGCTAAGGTCATGGTCTTAGCGTGACAATCCAGAACAGCATGACATGGAGGTAGCCAATCCATGCCCAATATCACATCAAAATCAACCATGCTAAGCAACAACAAATCCACTCGAGTCTCCATACCTCCAATAGACACCACACATGACCGATACGCGCGGTCCACAACAATAGTATCGCCCATAGGGGTAGATACATGAACATGTGTAACTAGTAACTCACGGAGCATATCTAGAAAATGAGCAAAGTATGATGAAACATATGAATATGTGGAATGAGGGTCAAATAATACAGAGGAATCTCTGTGATAGACTGGGACAATATTGGTGATCACAACATCTGATGTAATAGCATCTGGACAGGCTGGGAGGGCATAGAGACGGGCCTGACCACCCCCTGCTCTGCCTCCCCCTCTCGGGCGACCCTTAGTTGCCTGGGCTCCGCCCCTATCTGGCTGAGCTCCATCCCTAGCTGGCTGAGCGGGTGGTGAAGTAATTGGTGTCGGTGCCGTTGGCCGAGTACTCCATTGTGGAGTCCCTTCTGACAGTCTAGGTCAATATCTCATAATATGGCCAAAATCCCCACACTCGAAACAACCCCTAAGATGATATTGTTGCTCCTGATGTCCAAAAGAACTACCCGATGATACCTGAACGGACGGGGAATGATGAGAACCTTGCGGTGGCAGTGCACTAAATGATGACTGATCCTGCTGATGACTGTGAGAACCAGGGCCAGATGATGCACCACGGTGAAATGGACGAGCTGACTGAGCAGGACGGAACGGACGACCTTTGCCCTGCTGAAACTGACCCCCCTAAGGAGTACCACTTAATACACCTGGTCCAAGAGGCCTATTAGCCTCCCTCTCAACCCTCTCCTGACCACGAACCATCTCAAGCTGTCGAGCTATGTCGACAACCTCAGAAAAGGTAGCACCAGATACTCTCTCTCTGGTCATAAGCAATCGAACCTAAAAACTGAGGCCATTTATAAACCTCCTGATCCTCTCTCGGTCTGTAGGAACCAACCAGACTGCATGGCGAGCCAACTCGGAGAACCGCATATCATGTTGGGTAACAAACAACTCACCCCGGCGAAGCTGCTCAAACTGCCTGCGCAGCTCCTCTCTGCGGGGATCAGGTATTAACTTTTCCAGAAAGAGAATGGAGAACTATTGCCAAGTAAGGGGCATTGCGCCAACCGGCCTACGCCTCTCTTAAGCCTCCCACCAACTAAGTACAGCCCTAGAGAACTAGAAAGTAGTGAATGAGACACCACTGGTCTCCAGAATACCCGCGTTCCAAAGCATCCTATGACACTTGTCCAAGAAACCTTGTGCATCCTCACCCTCAGCACCACTAAATGACGGAGGATGGAGTCTCCCAAACCTCTCCAATCTGTGGTGCTCATCCTCTGGTATCACAAGAGCTACATAGTCCTGAGCAGCTGAACCGGTTGGGCTAGAGGTGCCCCCAGTGTTTGATGTCCCTGAATAATCTGCTCAGGTGTGCGGGCGGTGGGAGTCTGAGTGCCTCCCCTGGCCTGAGAAGTAGTTGCGTCCATAGTAACTGAAGCCGCCTGAGCAAGGACCGTATATACTGATAGAATCTGGGCCACGGCCCCTGAAGGCCTGGAATAACAATAGGCATATGTGGTGCCTGAGCTGGTCCTGCCGGAGCCTCTATCTCCGGGACCTAATCCTAAGCGGGGACAACTGGGGGATTTGTGGGTGCTGCCCCAGCTATTGCTGGCGATGTCTCCGCCCCTACCATGGCCTCTACCGTGGCCTCAGCCTCTCGCAACCCGAGCTAGTGGCTGTCCCTCTTAACCGGTAGCATGAGTCCTCACCATCTGTGAGAGAATGAAATAACAGATGTCCCCGTACCGATACACAAGACTCTACTAAACCCGCTCATGACTCGTGAGACCTATGTAACCTAGGCTCTGATACCAACTTGTCACGACCCAACTTCTAACCCAGATCGTGATGGCGCCTGTCGTGATACAAGGCAAGCCTATTTCCCTAAATATTTCTATTAATTTGATCATAAGAACTTAATAAAAACCTTTCCAATATTTGAATTTCTCATAAACTAAACCAACTCTAAAACCAATATAGAAAATACGAAAACGAGCCCCAACTATCGGGGTGTCACCAAGTCATGAGCGTCTAAATCCATAAACTAATATACGAACTATCTGACTGCCAATAAAACCCAAAAAGAGGAATAGGATATAAAAGGAGTAACAAGGTCCTGCGGACGTTAGTAGCTACCTTGCAGTCTCTAAAGATAGTCGGCCTGAACTCAACGATCGCCTTGCTCTAACTCACCTGGATCTGCACATAAAGTGCAGGGTGTAGTATGAGTACAACCGACTCAGTAGTAATAGAAATAACTAAGGAACTGAGTAGCAATGACGATCTAAGCAAAACAATCCAATTATTTATTTTCACAATTCAAGAATAAACAGGAGTAAGCAGGTAATTTCCATAAATTAGCAAATGCTACAAAGCAATTAATAGGTAAATGCAATAACAACAAAAGTAAATGAAACCTCTCAGTAATGTCACTCCATCACTCAGCCCTCAATGTATACTCTCAATACCTGCGGTCACTGGTGGTGTACAGACTCTAGAGGGCTCCTATAGCCCAAGCGCTATGCACGGACAACTCACGTGCCATAATATCGATCTCTGGATCCGCACGGACAACTCACGTGCTATGGTATCAATACCTGGATCCGCACGGTCAAATCACGTGCCATAATATCAATCTCTGGATCAGCACAGACAACTTACGTGCTACACGGACAACTCACATGCTATGGTATCAATACCTAGATCCACACGGACAACTCACGTGCTATAATATCAAATATCTCACAACAAGCCCTCGGTATTACCCAGTCATGTACCTCTCTAGCCTCACAGCTTTCAACAAATAAAAGGAACACAACCCAAATCAAATATTACAGTGTATCAATAAGATAATAGATACTGAGGTAAATATGTACACTAATTTCTATGATCGAGTGAAAATAATGTGAGCATGAATAAAGCCTAAGCATGATCTCTAACATGAAGGCATTCAAGTTCATCAACATGTAAATACATAAACACGGATAATGGCCATTAGGCCTCACGAGACGGACCAAGTCTCAATCCCTCGTGGTATACATTCACACGCCCGTCACCTAGAATGGGTATCACCTCCAAACAGTCACATGATATCATATTCTCCGGTTCATACCCTCAAAGATAGAGTTAAAACTGTTACTTACCTTAACTGCAAAAAATGCTACTCTGGGATGCCCTCGTCTCTGCACTCGGTCTCCAAAAGCTCCGAATCTATCCATAATCAGTATATTATCAGCAATACATGCTAGGGGAATGAATCCCACATGTAAATTATCAATTTAGATCAAAAATCCCAAAAATTTGCCAAACCTAGCCCCCGGGCCCACGTCTCAAAATCCCATAAAATTCACAAAACTAAGGAACCCATTCACTCACGAGTCCAACCATACCAAATTTATCAATATACGACTTCGAATCGATGTTCAACTCTCAAAACCCATTTAATGAAGTTTCTACAAATTTCCCCAATTTTCATCCCCAATTCTCTTATCAAATGATGAATTCAATTTTATAATCATGTGTTTTAACTAAAACTGAGTTAGAATCACTTACCCCGATGAATCCCTTGAAAAACCTTCAAAAAATCGCCAATATCGCATTTATAGTGCACCCCTTGTATTCTAATTTTGCTGACAGCCAAAAAATTACCGCCTCGGCGCTCGCCTCACCGCGGTGCACGGAATTCCCATCGCGACTGTGAAAGTCTTCACCTCCTGCAGTCGCGACCAAATTTTTGATGTCTGCGTGAGCCTTCACCGCTAACCGAGGAAATTTACCGCCCCCATGAAAACCCACTGTTGACCACGAATTTTCGGTGCGGTCCGCATTTCCAACTTCAGAGAACAACCCCTGAAACATCAACAAACTCACCTCACCAACTCCATCACCTGTTTTTAACAGCGAAATCACCTGCTAACCATCCGAAACACACCCGAGGCATTCGAGATCTCAACCAAGCACACCAACACGTCCCATAACATCATTCAAATTAATCAAGCCTACAAATCACTTGAAACAACACCAAACATCAAATCAAATCTCAGATTCAAGCCTAGGAACTCCAAACTCCTAAATTCCACAAATGACTCCGGAACTAATCAAACCTCGTCCGAATATCCTAAAATTCTGCACATACGTCAAACATGACACCACGAATCCATTCCATCTTCCGAAATTCAATTCTGGCGTCGTTATCAAATTTTTCTCTACTGACCGGAAATCACCAAATTACTAATTTCGCAAATTCAAGCCTAACTCTACACCGGACTCCCAAATCACATCCTGAATCCAAACCAACCAATCTGATACCATACATTACAGCTGAACATCACCTAAGGAAGTAGAAATAAGGGAAATGGGTTGAAACTCTCCGAACAACCAGCCGGTTCGTTACAAAAAATCATCAACTAGGGAGTGAAGACCCTATGTTGGAAAAGCATACTAGGGAGTGGAGACTCTATGTCTATAAAATATCAACTAAGGAGTGGAGACCTATGTTGGAAAATGCAGCTAGGGATTGGAGATCCTATACTATCATGATTTCGAACTTTCTTCCTTTTCTTATTTTTTTTATTCTTTTTTTTTCTTTTTCCTTTTGAGATAATGAGTAAAATGTCGGAAAGAACTCGGAGAAAACTTTCATTTTTAAGTTGTTGATGCTGCACATCTATTTTAGTCTCCACGCAGTTTCTTTTTGGTTGCACCCGCTTTTTGCAAGGTTACTTTTGGATTGCACTTGTTTCTTGCAAGGTTTCTTTGGATTGCACCTATTTCCTGTGGTTCAAACAACGAACAATTGTCAGTTTGAAATAGTGGTTGGTTTTGCGGCCTTGATTGTTTCAGTCACTTGATCTCGGCCTGGTTCCTTTGATGATACTTTCAACTGCAACTTGTTGTTTCTTGAAGACCGATTTCATTTATGACCCTGGAGAACCTTTGGCTTTTCCATACTTTTCCATGACAGATGGTCGCGTGGACTCAACCTTTTTTCAACTTTATTTTTCCTTTATAGGTCTTTCACTTCTAACTTATTTTTCTTCCAATTTTAATCTCAGAGCATTTGGGGTATTTTGGCTTTTCAAACCTTGGCAGGACGGTTAGCCACGTGGGACTCAACCTTTTCAGCTTCATTTCCTCCCTTGTAGGCATGTCAATTTGATTTCCTTCTTTCGAGAGTTTTCAATTTCAAAACATCAGCCACCATGGCCAGTTGAAGTCGACTTGGGTGCCCCTACCGAGGATGGGTGCCTTTATGCATATTAGTTTGTATCAAATGAGAGCCCTGTAAATCAGTCTTGCCATCCTTTCTCCCCCTTAGTTTTGGAGCAGAGTTAGACCGAAAAGGATTCAAAGAAAAACAACAATGGAGTGGATAATGAATTAGACACTGGCAGCTACCTTGGAGTCTCCAAAGATAAACGGCCTGAACTCAACGATCGCCGAGCTCTAACTCACCTGGATCTGCACATAAAGTTCAGGGTGTAGTATGAATACAACCGACTCAGTAGTAACAGAAATAACTAAGGAACTGAGCAGTAAAATAGTCCAATTATCTATTTTCACAATTTAAAAATAAATATAAATAAATAAATATATTCAAAAACTCAGTAAAGGCTACAAAAACATTTAACAGATAAATGCAGCAACAACAAAAGTAAATGCAACCTCACAACAATGTCACTACATCACTCGCACTTAGCACTCAACACTCAACACTCAACACTCAATACATTCAACACTCTGCGCTCACTGGGGGTGTGTACAGACTCTGGAGGGGCTCCCAAAGCCCAAGCGCTAAGCACGGACAACTCACATGCTATCATATCAATACCTGGATCTACACGATCAACTCATGTGCTATGCAGATAACTCACACGCAATGGTATAAATACCTAGACCCACACGGTCAACTCACGTGCTACACGGACAACTTATGCATTATGGTATTAATATCCTCACAACCAGGCCCTCGACCTCACTCAATCATTTACCTCACTAGCCTCACCATCATCAACAAATAAAGTGACACAACCCATATCAAGTATCACAACATATTAGCAAATAATAGAGATTGAGTAAACATGTACAATAATTTCTATGACTGAGTACAAATAATGTGAGCATGAATAAAGCCTAAGTATGATCTCTAACATAAAGGCAAATAAGTGCAACAACAAGTAAATACATAAACACAAATAATGGCTATTAGGCCTCAAGCCTCACGGGACAGACCAAGTCTCAATCCCTCGAGGTGTACACCCACACGCCCATCACCTAGAGTGGGTATCACCTCCAAGCAGTCACATGATATCAAATTCTCCGGGTTTATACCCTCAAAGCCAGAGTTAAAACGGTTACTTACTTTAACAACGTAAAATCCTACTCTAGGATGCCCTCATCTCTAGACTCGGTCTCCAAAAGCTCTGAATCTAACCATAATTAGATTAATATTATCAACATAGGCTAACGAATCGAATTCCACAATAAAAACTACAAAATATGCCAAAAATCCGAAATCGGCCAAAACCCAGCCCCCGATCCCACATCTTGAAATCAGTCAAAAATGGCAGAATCAAAACCCTCGTCCTCTCCCGAGTCTAACCATATAAAATTTACAAAAATCGGACTCCGTTTGGCCCCTAAAATCCCTACGTAAAACTCTCCAAAACTCAAGTCGTAACTCCCTCAATTGCACTTTAAATCATCAATCAAATACCAAAAATGAAAATGGATTCATGAAATATAACTAAAACCGAGTAGACACCACTTACCCCAATTCATATGGTGAAAATCGTCTCCAAAATTGCCAAAATCCGAGCTCCCCAACTTAAAATATGACCGAATGAACAAACCCTTATTTTATATATTTTTCTGCCAGCTATTTTGCCTCGTTTATCAAGCCAAATAATCCTGAAACTCACATTTTATGCCTCCAATAGATTCCTTGTGAAATTCTAGTCAAGTTAGGATTTTGAATCACTCAATTTGACCTTATAATAAATGAGATATGTAGGTTTTAATATTTGCAAATAGTGCAGAGTTTTAAATACACCGTCAGTGGCAATTTCGTAAGTAATTTGAAAAATCTAACAAACTAATTCTTAGTAAAATGACCATAAAATCCTCATACGATGTCCAAATTCGATGATTCTTTTTGCTACGGGTCCGTAATTATGATACAGATTTAATGCTTCAATCAAAAAGAAATTTGGATCTCATTGTTCAATACGATATCATTTATACTTGAAGAAACATCGTCGAAACATAAGAAAAACAAGCACAATGCATCCCAAACCTATCTGAAACTAATCTGAGGCCCTCGAGACCTCAACCAAAAATTCAAACAAGTCATATATCACTACCTGAACTTAGTCGAACCTTCGGAACACCCAAAACAACACCAAAACACAAAATCAACCTCGAATTCAAGCCTAAGAACTTCTAAACTTCCAAAATTCGCCAACAACGCCAAAACCTATCAAACCACGTCAGAATGACCTCAAATTTTGCACACACGTCTCAAATGACACTAAAAACCTACTCCAACTTCTGAAATTCTATTCCGACCCCGATACCTAATTTATCACTACCGACCAAAATCACCAAATTTCTAACTTTCGCCAATTCAAGCCTAATTCTACCACGGACCTCCAAATTACATTCCGGACACACTCCTAAGTCTAAAATCACCCAACGAAGCTAACTGAATCATAAAAATCCAAATCCGAATTTGTTTACTCAAAAGTCAAAAAATTGGTCAAACCTTTCAAAATTAGAGCTTCTAGCTGAGACCATTCTCCCAAATCAATTATGGATAACCTGAAATACCACAGCCGGCGATTCACATAAGTTATAACACATCATACGGAGCTACTCATGCCCTTAAACAACCGAGCGGAGTGCAAAAGCTCAAAACGATCGGTCGGGTCGTTACAACAAATCGGAGTAGGAGACACTCTTCTGGCCACTCAGGCCCTGCATGTTTTTTAGGCTTTCCTCTAGGCTTCTCATCTTCCGAGCCATTTCTTCCTGCTCAGGGTTTCTCATTATTCTTTCTTGTTCCATTGGGGACTCATATTGCGGATGCTGAGGGTAAAAGTATGGAGTAACATGAGTTGTATATGGTTGAAATTGCGGGCCCCGAAAGGTGAGTGTTGAAGTCTCAAAGCATGTCCTAGGCGCGGTCGGTTGTGCCATGGCAAAGATTGGTGGTGCAGTGAGCAAGGTTGGGGGAACCCCTGTAAACGGTGCCTGGGGCCGACCTTAGAAAGCGTACTGGTATAATTGGCTGACATAGTAGGGTACCCGAGAGGGACAAAAGGGTTGGACATGCGGATGAGGATGTTGGTGGTTCCACCCATCCTAGGGATCAGTTCGGGAAATCTAGGGATTGAACTTTGTGGTTCTTTACCATTGGACCAGGCTTCCCACATCTACAACATACGGACGCGCATCATCTTGTTTTCTTAGGCGGTTGTCGATTCAGGCTGGGTTATAATCGGTGTGGCATTATCCTCAGGATCGATGACGCGGAGACAAATTTCTGAGGACATTGGACACTTCCTTTTGATCTTGTAAAGTAAGGGTGAAAAGCCAGGATACCATAAAAACCAACCATCTAAAGTAGACCTGTCTCTATAGCACGAACAACAACCTTATCAGTTTTGAAGCATTTAACAGATAGGGAATCACACATTGGAGATGCAATGCATCTGAACAGTTAAACATTTCTAAATGTCTTCGCAACGACTGTGTGTTTCATCCCGGCTTTTGCTATCTCTTTCTTAAATTTTGACCTTTGATTTTTTTTTTGTTCGTTTTTCTACTGTTTTTCGCTCTTTTATTTATCACTCTTTTCTTTCTTTTTCACTCAATTTTTCTCTCTTTTTTATTTTCTGTTTTTTGGATCTTTAACATCTTGATCTCTCTTTGTTGTTTTCACTCTTTGTTTTTTTCTCATTTTTTCACTCAGTTTATTTAAAGGCAGTGATCGAATCTGATGGGAATTGCCTAGGTATCATGACGCCGTGTGAATCAGATCTCGCTAGTTCGAAAAAATCAGAAATGGAGTAAATAAACTAATTTTTTTTACTTTCTTATAACACTCAGACAATGAAAGAGTTTAGAAAAAGAATATATATTTTTTGTATTTCTTTTCTTTTATTTTTTGGGAATTTTTGAAAGAGAGGCTTTTAAAAAGGAAAGAAAATAATTTTGGATTTTTGGTTTTGATTGATTTTTTTTTTTTGGAAATTTTCGAAAGAAAGAAAATATTTTTTACATTTTTTATTTTGATTTTTTTTTTTAATTTTTGGGAAAAAAGACTTCTAAAAAAAGTTAGGAAATATTTTTTTTTTGATTTGTTTTTCTTTTTTTTTCGAATGAAAGACTTCTACAAAAAAAATATTTTTGGGTTTAATTTTTTTTCATGTTTAGGATTTTCTAAGAAAAGACTTATAATGAAGGAATGGAAGGAAAATATTTTTGAATTTTTTAAGATTGGAGGTCGGAACCGATGAGGTTTGTCTATGTTTCTCACATCCGATGAGAATCAGACCCACATAGTTCGGTCAGTTTTGACGGAACAAAGGAAACATGACTTTTGAAAACATTGGCTTATTTTCTTTCTCTTTTTTTTTGAAAGTTTCGGCAGAGTTACGATTACAAATACCTACCTCACACTCTTGTTCTTTTTTCTTTTTGATTTTTCCCCTATTCTAGAAGCTGGTCAACATGCAAGCCGAAACAAAAAAATGCGCAAGTAGCACGTAATATGCACCAGGATGGTCTTTTAATTTGGGTACACCTGTCCTAGACGGACCCAACCCCTGTGTTGAGTCCCCAAAGTCAAATGCACGTGATGCAAACAAACGTTCCTACTAGGGAACCAACATGATGCTATGTTATTCTAAGTTTATAACCTGAGTGTATTGTTCTAGACCTGGCTTACCCGAGCGGACAACGCGAGCCGAGGAGGGCAATGTACCGGTAACCAAAAGGCCATTCGGCTTTGTAACTGATCCGATCCTCGTTCTAAATTAGGGTATGACACTAACAGAAAAGAAGTCACACTCGCGTACACATCCTAGAAAATTTAGAAGACTCAGGGAGAAGAAGAGTTTCGTAACAGTTTTATATATAGTTCAAACAATGTTAAAGCAGTAAAAAGGCGACATTTAGCACATTAGGCTCAAACACGTAAACAAATCAGATAATAAACAAAATCCAAGTATAACAATTATTCTAAGCTCGAATTCTTGAGCCCTGAACTAGAGATTCTGGGTTCTTTTCCCCAGCAGAGTTGCCAGAGCTGTCACACCTCCTTTTTCCCCAGGGGTTAAGGGATTTTTTTCAATAAAAGTGACATTTTTTGAAATATGATTATTTATTTATTCAGAGTCGCCACTTGGAATAATTTATGGTGTCCCAAGTCACCGATTTATTTTAAATCCCAAATCGAGGAAATTTGACACCGTTTAAAGTCTGCGAAACCAGAAGATCGGGTAAGGAATTATGTTAGCCCGGGAGAGGGTGTTATGCATTCCCGGGGTTTATGGTATTAGCACAGTCACTCAACTGTTAATAATTGGCCTAATTATTTGATATACGTATTTGAAACCTATTGTGCATTTTTACCTTTTAACTGCTTTTAGTATTTATGGAAATTATTTGAACAAGTCGCGATATCGTGCACTCGTTTGTTTTGTACACATTGTGAATCGTACCGTGAAACGTACCCGTGATTTACAACATGTTAAGTTTTATTATTATTTGAAGTGAATGACGAGTCACGTGAAACACACACTTGAATTGGGGATTACGTGTCATGACTATGCCACGAGAACTGTACCCATAGTCACAATAATTTATTATGTCGCGCCTAAAGCAAACTAGAGGTATTTGATTTATTTCCTAATCTAAGTTGAGATTATTGTAAGGTCTTTGCATATCTATGAGTATAGTGGTGTGAGGTTGAAGATTTAACCTTTATAAACAGTCTACAATCAACATTCTGCCTTATATACAAAATGTGGGACAGTTATGTCATTTGGGGCCTAACTCCGTATGACCTTCATTCATAGGAAAATTATTAAACGGGTTGAGATCTTGGCGCAAAATCGCAGATTGTATGCACGTTTTATGAGTCATGCACGCACAATTTGATCATTGAAGTTTAATAAAGAGTGCACGTGAATTAAAGGTTACTTTACACATTAAGAGTCAAATTATGACTACCAACGATTTAAACACGCCCATGGAATTCAACTGGTGAGGAAAGATGAACACATTTATATGTAAGTAGTTGTCCTATTGATCCCAATTTGATTATTTTAATCAAGAACAAGGGTGCAAGCAGACATAAACGGGGCTTTTGCATCCGTACTCACTTTTTGTGCCACATTTTAGCTTATACCCGTTTTGTAAAAAAAAATTACATCCGTACCCACTTTTGCGCATAACTTCAACAATTTTTACGACATAAACATCCAGGTCCTCAATGGGCTTTCCTTGGTAAAGCCCAGAACCCGTCATCAAATAATCAAACCACCGTGTGGCTAATTCTATCTCTTAGGCCCAACAGAGTGAATTAGAACTCAAAAATTATAGAAAAAGCTGCTAGCATGGACTATAAAACAGAATGTACAGCCATTCAAGTCCAACATTGATTTACAATTAATTTGAATAGCATGAGAGGTTCATAGCCTAATTAAATCTAATTAATTGCATCAACCAAAATAACCAATCGATTACAGACATTATTTTAACATCCAGTTTCAAATGTTACAAAATTACACATCTATAGTAACTACTTTCACTGAGGAAGCACCATGGAATCACTGCACTCTAATAAACAAAATTCGTCGAGCTAGCTTTTCAAAAGGTGAATCTGAACAATAAATGACCAGATTTTCAAGTTCACCACCCTTCAAGGCACCTTGCAGAAGAATCCTAGTTAACTCAATGGAAATTCTAGTAATGAATCATTCATGACTGATGTCGCGTCCATTTTTCTCGCGAAATTGAGTTTCGACATGTGACAACTCTTTTAAAGAAATGGTATTAAAAGAGAAAGTCGCTACCTAATGAGTTTGGCGTGCGTTAGGGCACCTATTTGCAAATAACTCTAGATTAACCAGTCTGCGTCATCAAAGATCGGGTAAGGACTCAAATTACCTTGAGGAGAAGGTGTTAGACACTCCTCGAGGTCCACAACGGTGGGTCTCGGCCGAACTCGAATTATATGAATTAGCCTAAGAGAAAAAAAACAATTGGACAAATAAAAGAATTACTTTAAACAGAAATGGGGGGTCCTAAGTTTTTTAGCCTAAAGGATCACCCCGTGCAACATAAATAATATTTCGTAACTCCCTAAAGACGGGGTTACTCATATTATTCAGCGGGCACAGATTATCATCTCCTGCTACCCGGTTACTATCTTTAAGTTGTTTACCTAAAGCGCTCTAGTCAATTCTAAGTCGTATCCTATGCGTGCACTACCCGTCCCAGGCCTATGGTCCAGGAGGCATTTGTACCTCTATTTCAGGGTGGTTCTAGACCTTAACTTAGGTTGCTCAAAAAAGAAAATACTAAGAGACATACAAAAACAATTTAGGACTTTCAAATAGAAGACATTATGGGCTAACTAATTAATTAAAGTAGAAACCTATAGGCAAGATCGCTATGTGATATTAAACGAATGAGCAGACAGTCATGTGCAAAGCCAGTTTCTTAGTGCGATTGCCAAAACGTACATAAGTTTTCCTACTATTTTTTTAGAATAATGAGATTAATCTTACGAGCATGATATCTAGGCGTTTTATGCGATAATAAATAGTGGCAATCACATAAAAATATCCAGAATTACTTGTTTTAATCCTATAGGCATGCTTTCTACTGAGAGTAACAACACAGTGTTTGTAAACTTATGAATAAACGGGCGGAAATGATAATTAAATTGATTCAAACCTATATGCATGTTTTCTACAATTAATCCAATTTTAGATCTTATAGACATGATTTCTATAAATTGTGAACAAAACAGTATAAAATAGGATTTTGCACATAATTGAATCATACCATTTCCTATAGGCATGGTCTTTGACAAGCAAAAATAGAACATCATTGAACTAAGCATTTAACCTATGGGCATGGCTGCTAGCATATGATGACTGAACAAAATAAGGTACCTATAGGCATAATTTCTAACACACAAAATTTAACAACATAGTATCAAACCCATAGGCAGGATTTCTACCCAACTTTATTGCAAATGTAAAATAAGAACCCCTTCCCAATTTCACTAACACCCCAGAATTGTTATTATAAATAATTATTACAGACCTGAATTGATTGTAGTAAATTACAGAATAGATATAAGTATAGGGGGCCTACAGCAGGCCCAAATACACCTGGACATGCCAAGCCTTCAAATCAGCACAGCTCCAAAATCTCATACTCATAAATACAAAACAAGCAGCTGTTAAGAGATTCACCCAATGGACATATATCAAGCCTAAGCATACAGAACCCAGAACCCTAGTGTGTCAGAGTTCCCAAGGGTCTCACATGAACCCTGAGTAGTGTTCAAACTAGGGAGGTCAAATGACAGAACCTAAGTAACCTTGGCTTTCAGCCGGCTAAGAATAAGAATTCAGAAGGACTGGGGGAGTAGAATGGGATTAGGAGATCCATTGAAGGACATAAGCACATATACAAACAAACAACAGATATGCTTGAACTTAGGAAAACTTAGTCAAGTTTCAGAAAATAAACTCAATCACATGCTAACAAGGCAAGTCATAAGACAAATTTATAGTGATAATAGAGGATGCAGATTAGGCTAAGTGCAGAAACTAGTGTCATAGGAAGAAACCAATTAGCAATAGATCATGATAGGCTAAAAACTAACTAGGGCAATTATTAGAGGTGTCAAAATATGATGAAAACAAGATCAAACAGGTCATGCATGTTATAGTAGATTCAACAAACAGACTTGTAATTCTATTAATGCATATATCTATACATAGTTAACTATTCTATAGCAGGAGATATGAGAACATGTTCAAATAACAAACTTAAACTTCAAGAGATTACAATTAGTGACATATGGGTTAAGTAGGATCAAATTAATAGACTCAAAGTAGATTTAAGCATGTCTCAAACTACAAAATGTAATAGCATAACATAGTATAATTGAAGTAACACACTAACAGAAATCAGAATGAAATGGCAAAGGTCTGATAACTCACCAGTTAAGATGAAGCAAGGAAGAAGGAAATACAACAATATTGTGAATATCACCAAACAAAGCAGAAACTTAACAATTTCTGGCCTTGGCTTTCAGCCGGCCAGAAATCAGAATACTAAACAAGTTTTTATTCAAGAACGAAAAGCAAAAAAACCTTAGTTTTTGTAGTGTTCTTAAGGAATTTTTCGAACTTCCCTTTTTAATCAAAGGGGAGTGGGTGAGGTTTAAATAGTGTAAGAAATGAACACATAAACATGGAAATAATTAATTCAAACACTAAAAATGTAAGCACTTAAATCAGTAAGGAAGAAAAATTTGAAACCCTAGTTTTAAGTAAAAATACACAAAATCGGCAGAAAATAAAGGCAAAGAATCATATATTGAATAAAATGAACATAGACAGAAAATAATTCAAAAGAGAACACAGAATCGAACTGGATCTGGTTCGATTAAAAAGGATCTGAAACCCTAATTTAGGAAAAGTAAAAGAAATCGATAGAAATAGGCAGATTCTCACATAATAAGGCGAATATAGACAAGATAATACTCAAAATCAAAGCTTGAACCAATTTTGGTTCGAATCAAAAGAGAATCTGTAAATCCTAACCTTGGGGTTAAGTACGAATCAGCAAGATACGCACAAACCGGGCTCACACGGCTCAAAATAACGTGTGTGGACTTAATGTCGTCCAGATTCAAGAGATGAATATTGATTAGGACAGAATCAAAGTGGGGTACTTGCCATGTTTAGGAAAGTACTAAGTAATATCGTAAAGAATCAACAAATAAAGGAAATATATCAAAATGGTAAGTAAATGGGAAGAAAATCCCATTAGGAACGGGATTGGGGGAGGATTTTGGAGAGCCGGCGGGCTAGGGTTCTTCAGAGGAGGGGAGTAGAGAGGCGGCGTATTAGGGGAAATGGGGCTAGGGTTTGGGAGATAGAGATATAAGGAAAGTGGGGTGAGCGGGGCTGGGTCGGGTTTAATTAAATGGGTAAGGGTACTGGGCTTGAGGTAATTAGTTTAGGTCTGAAATTAATTGTAGAATTAGGGCCAGTTTTGGTCAGTTTTGACGGATAAAGAAAACATGACTTTCGAAAACATTGGCTTATTTTCTTTCTCTTTTTTTTTTGAAAGTCTCGACAGAGTTTCCGATTTCAAATACCTACCTCACACTCTTGTTTTTTTTATTTTTGATTTTTTTCCTTATTCTAGAAGTCGGTCAACATGCAAGCCGAAACAAACAAATGTGCAAGTAGCACGTAAGATGTACCAGGATGGTCTTTCAATTTGGGTACACCTATTCTAGACAGACCCAACCCCTGTGTTGAGTCCCCAAAGTCAAATGCACGTGATGCAAACAAACGTTCCTACTAGGGATCCAGCATGATGTTATGTTATTCTACGTTTATAACCTGAGTGTATTGTTCTAGACCTGGCTTACCCGAGCGGACAACTCGAGCCGAGGGGGGCAACGCACCGGTAACCAAAAGGCCATCCGACTTTGTAACTGATCCGATCCTCGTTCTAAATTAAGGTATAACACTAACAGAAAAGAAGTCACACCGGCATACACTTCCTAGAAGATTTATAAGACTCAGGGAGAAGAAGGGTTTTGTAACAGTAGTAAAAAGGCGGCATTTAGCACATTAGGGTCAAACACGTAAAAAAATCAGATAATAAATAAAAGCCAAGTATAACAATTATTCTAAGCTTGAATTCTTGAACCCTGAACTAGAGATTCTGGGTTCTTTTCCCCAGCAGAGTCCCTAGAGTTGTCACACCTCCTTTTTCCTAAGGGGATAGGAGAATTTTTCCAATTAAAGTGATATTTTTTGAAATAGCATTATTTATTATTCAGAGTCTCCACTTGGAATAATTTATGGTGTCCCAAGTCACCGATTTATTTTAAATCCCAAATCGAGGAAATTTGACACCGTTTAAAGTCTGCGAAACCATAAGATCGGGTAAGGAATTCTGTTAATCCAGGAGAAAGTGTTATGCATTCCCGGGTTTTAGGGTGTTAGCACAGTCGCTCAACTGTTAATAATTGGCCTAATTATTTGATATACGTATTTAAAACCTATTGTGCATTTTTATCTTTTATCTACTTTTAGTATTTATGGAAATTATTTGAACAAGTCGCGATATCTTGCACTCGTTTGTTTTGTACACATTGTGAATCACGCCACGTGAAATGCACCCTCTATTTACAACATGTTAATTTTTATTATTATTTGAAGTGAAGGACGAGTCACGTGAAACACACACTCGAATTGAGGATTATGTGTCATGACTATGCCACGAGAACTGTACCCATAGTCACAATTATTTATTATGTCGCGCCTAAAGCAAATTAGAGGTATTTGATTTATTTCCTAATCTAAGTTGAGATTATTGTAAGGTCTTTGCATATCTCTGAGTATAGTGGTGTGAGGTTGAAGATTTAACCTTTATAAACAGTTAAACAGTCTACAATCAACATTCTGCCTTATATACAAAATGTGGGACAGTTGTGTCATTTGGGGCCTAATTCCGTATGACCTTGATTCATAGAAAAATTATGAAACGGGTTGAGATCTTGGCGCAAAATCGCAGATTGTATGCACGTTTTATGAGTCATGCACGCACAATTTGATCATTGAAGTTTAATAAAGAGTGCACGTGAATTAAAGGTTACTTTACACATTAAGAGTCAAATTATGACTACCAACGATTGAAACACATGTCCATGGAATTCAACTGGTGAGGAAAGATGAACACATTTATATGTAAGTAGTTGTCCTATTGATCCCAATTTGATTATTTTAATCAAGAACAAGGGTGCAAGCAGACATAAACGTCCAGGTCCTCAATGGGCTTTCCTTGGTGAAGCCCAGAACCCGTGATCAATCATCAAACCACCGTGTGGCTAATTCTATCTCTTAGGCCCAACAGAGTGAATTTGAACTAAAAAATTATAGAAAAAGCTGCTAGCATGGACTATAAAACAGAATCTACAGTCATTCAAGTCCAACATTTTTACAATTAATTTGAATAGCACGAGAGGTTCATAGCCTAATTAAATCTAATTAATTGCATCAACCAAAATAACCAATCGACTACAGACATTATTTTAACATCCAGTTTCAAATGCTACAAAATTACACATCAAAACAAGATTGGTTTCCCCGATCATGGCCCTTTGAGATCCGTCGAATGCTTTTACGTTCATAGTTCCTGCCCGTATTTTATGAAATCCTTTGCCCAATATCTTCAGAGTCGTTAATGGACAGATGTTGAGACTGGAACCTCCATCTATCGAAACCCTGGCAATGAACTTATCTTCGCACTGTACCGTGATATGCAGCGCCCTGTTGTGGCTCAATCCTTCTGGTGGCAGTTCGTCTTCATGGAAAGTGATTTTATGGCTCTCCAGTACTTGTCCTACCATGTTATCCATTTCTCCGCTGGTGATATTTTTGGGCACGTAAGCTTCGTTCAATACCCTCATCAAGGCGTTCCTATGTGCTTCAAAATTCTGCAGTAATGATAGAATAGATATCTGAGCAGAGGTTTTGTTCAGATGGTCCACTACAGAGTATTCCCTTGCTTGCACCTTTCTCCAAAGATCATTCGGGCCAGTTTCAATGATGGGCTGCTTGGAAGTAGCTTCTTTACTTGTTCCCCCTAAGTAGCTTCGGCAACATACTCCCAGGGTACGACTTTTGAATTAAAGTATGGTGAGGGTGCTACCGTCACAGTGAAGGGTGTGGTAATTTCTACTTCAAACGGAGCAGGTGCAGCTGCAGGTGTTGTTACTTCCACCTCGAACGGGGTCTGTGATGCTACTTCAACTGGTGGATGTATCTGTACCATAATATGAGTAAGAGTAATCGTAGGCTTCTTAGGGTCATCCCCTTCTTGAATAAGCCCAATTGACCATTCCGGGTCCCATTCTTTGTCAGTCTCTATCACGTTCACCCCCTCACCCCTGTGATCTGGGAAGGGATTATTGCGGACGTTAGGTGTAGCCTCCTTTGCTTGTATGAACTTGGTATCAATTAGTGTTTGGATCTTGTCTTTTAGAGTGCGACATTCATCAATAGTATGACCCTCTATGCCAGAGTGGTAGGCACATGTTTTATTTGGATTGACCCATTCTGAGGAGTTTTCCATAGCAACAACGGGAATATGAGTGACATCACTAGCAACTTTCAGCCTTTTTTATAACCGATCGATAGGTTCAGCACTAGGGGTATATTGTCTAGGCGATCTGCGGTCGAATCTTGGTCTGGGTTTCTGATAGTTCTGGCGGACTGGCGGTAAGTGATAATATGCTGGCTGGGTGTTATAAGCATGGTAGGCGGTGGCGGGTTGCGGGTATCTGGGAGGTGAAGGCTAATATGTAGGTGGAGGTGTTTGATATGGAAGAGGATATTTTGGACCTTGGGCCACCATCATGGCCCCTACTTCCTTTTTTTTGGATATACCCCTTGACTACAAAGCTTTGTTCGTAGCATGTAATGCCTCGAAATTAGTTACCATTCCGCTCTTGATTCCTTCTTCAATCCTTTCCCCCAATTTGATTATATCTGAGAATTTTTTATTTTCGATAACCATTAACTTTTCGTAGTATTGCAGATCCTAGGCCCGGACAAAGAACATGTTCATCTGTTCTTCTTCCAATGCCGACCTTACTTTCGCAGCTTCCGATCTCCACCGAGTAGCATACTCGCGGAAAGTCTCTGTTGGCTTCTTTTTGAGATTCTGGATATAGAAGATATCTGGTGCATTCTCCGTATTAAACCCGAACCGATCCATGAAATCCGATGCCCTGCTTACCCAGCTAACTCACTTCTTTGGATTTTGACTGATGTACCAAGATAGGGCATCTCCAGTGAGGCTCCTCATGAATAATTTCATGTGAATCCTTTCATTCTTTCCAACTCATACGAGCTTGTCACAATATGTCCTTAGATGCACCTTTGGGTCACCTGTTCAGTCAAACATCTCGAACTTGGGAGGTTTGTAACCCTCCAGCAGTTCTACGTCCGGCTGAATACACAGATCTTTATAGTTCAAACCCTCAATGCCTTTAACCCCTGCGACATCTTGGACTCGACTTGTGAGCTTCTTAAGTTCTTCTGCCATATTCTTAATGAGCAGGTCCTTCTCGGTGGATTCTGGTGTTTATGGGGTTTGTTGAGTGGGGTGAGGTAGAGTTTCTACATATGTGGGGTTGTTTTGATGGATACCAGGGGTTTGGGTGTAGTGGTGATCATTGGTTGAGTTTTGCGGATCGGGGGTAAGATGTGGTGTATTTTGAGGGGTATGGTAGGTGGTGGTTTTTTGATACTAGGTTGGATGATGTTGATGCTGAGGAGGAGTTAGTACTGGCGGAGGATTAGGATTTTGGGGAGGTGTTGCGTATTGATGAGGTGTGAGGGTTTGTGGATGTTGGTTTGGTTTTCTTTGAGAAGGTGTTGCGTTTTAGGCGTTCTGTTGGTTGATATCTGGGACGTTTAAGGTGAGGGAGAGGTTTGCCAAGTTGCGGACCTGCTCCCAAGTTACCCTTGTAACTCCAATATTTTCTACTCCAACCGTAGAACCAAATCATTCTGTGCTGGAGTACTCCGACCATCTGAAGTTTCAACATTTTCTACGTGCGTAGCATTGTATTTCCTGATACCGCTCATGTCCTCCATCTTAGCTTTTTCCTTATTTTTAGGATCACTTGGAGGAGGAGGAGGTGGAGGACCTGTGGATCTGGTATGATATGCTGATGATGCCAGTATGCACGAACCAACCTTAGGGGGTGGGAATAATCAAAACAAAGAAAAATAAAAAGGTAAACAAGTCAGTAGGGAATTTTGAAAGGATATGTATTGTGGAATTATAAATTCGTGTCCTAATTTGGGGACCTCATTGTGCCCTAGGTAGGCCTAGCGACATACAGAGTCGGAGAAACTTAGTGCCGACAATTGCCTCATTTTATTAATGTAATAAAGAAATCAAACCTTTAAAACAATAATCAAAAATAGTTATTAGACGCATTTGCCTTATTACAATCAAATTCTAAAACGACTCTAGAAAAACAAGTAAACAACAATTCTAATCTACTTGATCCCGGAGGGACCTTCTAAGCTTGGCCTTCTTAGCCCTATCGATCAGATTCCCCAGGTCGCGCATGTCCAATAGCAGATACGCCCTTGCTAGGTGTCCTCCTTCGTTTCCCTCTGCAATCTGACAATCCACGATCCTTTTCCTCATCTTCCTTTCAAGCTCCATCAGACCCTACTCTAAATACTCTAGCCTTTCTATTGATTCTGTAGCAATTCCTCTCCATTCATTGATTAATTCCATGTCTACCTTGTGTTGTTCCAAATGTCTGGCCTCAGACTCAAAGATTCTTTTGCGCAACCTCTTGTATTTTACTTGTTCTTCATCAGCATCGTCTATGACCCTGTTTCCTCGATCAATCCTCGGATTGACTTCTCCCGCTATGTCATCATCCAACCATGATAGGTAGAAGTATACATGACCGGCGTGGTACCCATCTGGTGCGATGATATCCTTTTCCACAATGATCTTCAAATTCCACATGTGTTGTGCCTCACACTTGAATGGAATGGCATCACCCTGAAAGTCTATTTTGTTGTGAACCATCTTGGAAACTAGTGCTATGACTTGTTTTCTCCCAGCCTGTCTCATGAACCTGATAGGAGCATAAGGATAGATACCCCTCAACCCAATCAGCACTAAGTGAGAAACATCTCTTGACCTGATAATGAACTCGCTAGTAGGGAACCACTTGAACATCCAATGAACCTATCATCAGTCAAATTGCTAAAGAAATGTACCCAATCCACACTGTTTCAAGGTTGTGCAAACCTGTCTGGGATGAAAGTCATTCTTTTTGGATGATGAAAAGCTATGTGGTCATTCCATGGTCGCGGCGGAAATTCTTGACGATACTGTCATCTTTGAAGATGTTCCAACAACCATATTTGCAGTAACATATTACAACCCTCAAAATGCCTAAATCCCTTCTTGCAACCGTCCAAGGCTCGGTATATCTCTGCCACGATCATTGGGACAATAGTATATGTCTGTCCCTCAATTCCTTCCATTAAGTTCTTGGTGACCATAGCTAAACGAGTGTGGATCCTGTCTCCTTGAATTGGGAATATTATCATCCCTAGAAAACAGACGATGAACACAATAACCTGGCGATGAGTCCAGCTCAGAGAAGTGATGGAAAACTCATCATGATAGATACGGTAGGATGCGTTGTGCCCATAACGCTAGTAAGGGAAGTAGAAAGGTATGTAAGACTTCTTCAAGCAGACTAACTCGTCATTCTTTCTAAGACCCATCATTTTTAGAAAACCATTAGAAGTACGATTTTCTGGTACCGATAGACCAGGGCTATCCCAGGGAAGCCCAACAAAACCTCCTATTTCCTCAAAAAGGGGAGTCATCTCTATATTACCAAAAAGGAAAACAACCCTCTTTTCATCCCAAAACATAGTAGCGGCCTCGATTAGTACATTGTTTGGCTGACCAGCAAAGACGGTAGATTTTTGAGAATTATTTTCACATGGTTTTTGTCACTTGGCGAGAGATTTTCCCACCAGTCTAGCAATAGAGGTGAGATACTTAACATGCCGAACCTGGGGACTTCGCGCCTCATTTCTGCAAAACAAATAAAGTTAGCCCTCTCCCCCTCCAGATTTGACTGTTTACACATTAATGATTAACATATCGGCACGTTTTCTCCAAATAATGCACTCATAGAATGTATGAGTCCACCAAACTGTATAAAGACCTGGTCCTATACCAGTTCCTAGGTAAATAGCTAATGAAACAGTAAGTAAATGACACAGGAGATTTTACGTGGAAAAATCCCTCCTCAAGGGGATAAAAACCACGACCTACACTGATAGGATTTCAACTTTACTACTTGAGCAATCTTTAGATTACAACCTATTGTAACCTAGGAATTAAACTCTTAATCCCTCACTAACTTGTAATACACCTATTACAAGCCAATTTTCAATACACCTATTACAAAGACTTCAACTCATAACTAGCTCTAGTCACGACACAAACTCTAAGGGTTTATGGTTTTTTGGAGGTTCCTAGTTAAAGCTTTTAAATAAGCAAAATAGGGATTACAATGAAGAGCAAATACAAATATACGACTCAACTAAGGACATAACAAAGACTTGTTGTAGGAACTGGTCCGTAGTAGTGTTGTACTTTGTTCATGATGCACTCGTGACTTCAATTCTTGATGATCAGATCTTGAGTTCTTGAATGATTTCACAAGTGTTCAAGTGATGTTTTGTGTAATGCTTCTTGTTAATATACTTTGGATGACATCACTTGGATGATGTAAATACTTGGTTGGTACAAACCCTTTCCTAATGGGAAGTGGCTGCTGCACTGTTTCTGCACTGTAGCATGTACATTGCAGGAAATTACTTTCCAGTTGTAGAGTTGACTTCGTACTGTTGTCAGGGAAACCCCAAGGGATCAGGTCCCTGAGTTGATTCTTTTCTGTCTAAAGTCATACATCTCACATTAGCTTGAGTCCATTGATGGAGAAATATACCAAGTGTGCATCAGGTCCTTTATCTGGTGACAAACTTTAAACATTGATAACCATTTGCAGAGCACAACAAACTAGATAAAATACCAGGAACTTCACAAGTTCTCCCTGAATCTATGCTCTCCCCTTAATAATATCTCCCTGCTTTAATTGTCTTTCCCCCTTTTGGCATCATTAAAAATACACAAGCAAGAAATCAGCAATAAGAAGTCTAGCCTAGTTAACTCATACCACATGTGTGCACACAATATGATAGAAAAGAGAAGCAGAGAACACAAGCATTTAACACCAAAAGAGAGTCTTCATTGATAGTTATAAAACATAAGCCTTTTCCATTACATCAAAGGCAAGTTTGGACTAATGAAAGCGGGAGCAGTACAAGTGAAATCCATCCACATAAAAAAAAGCAAAAACAAATACCACAAGTCATCAAAGCAAAAGATAGAAACTTGACACTGGTCACTGGAAGATTTTCTTAGGGGGCACTAGAGGAGGAAGGCTTGGAGGAGAAACAAGAGTATTGAGAACAAGGTCAATCCGAGCATTTGCGAAAATTTTCTCTGTGATTAGTTTCTCTCTCAGGTTCTCCACCTGTTGCCTGAGCTCAGCATTTTATTTTGACAGACGAGAAACTTCTTCACTTGATGAACTGGAGAGTCCTGGTGATGCTATAGCCTGACTTAGCTGAGTCTCGAGAATGGCATTCCTTGCCTTCAGCTTCCTGATCTCTTCTGTAGCACTATTCTAGGCATTGATCAGCTGTGAAATCGTCAAAGTGCTTCCCATTCCTCCAACCTTTTCAACACATTCATATTCCTCTAGTGTAGTTTTTAAGAAGGTTTGTTTCCTGGACCCCATCTTGAGATGTACTAAGGGCACATCAAAGAACTTGAATACACACATGAGAAGAAAGCCGTACGGGAGTCCATGGTTCCCATCATTGAATGCTGCCACTTTCTGCATATGTTCAATCATAATGGCAGGCAAATTGATGGAGCGGAACTCATCCAGTGCTTCCATTAAGTACAGATCAGACCTGGACGTGATAGACCTTCTTTTAGCATGAGGGAGAAGAACCTTGTTAACCAACTCGAATAACAATTGGTACACAGGAAGTAGAGCCTTCTTGTGTACCCGTTCCCCATGCTGGATAGATTTTTATTTCATAATGGAGCGCCTAAATTTTGAGCCACAAGCACCTCTTACAGATGACAACCCTTCAGACAAAACCTTGAGAATGTCCCCCAACACAGTAGCATCCAATACCATATCCTTCCCATTTACTAAGACACAGATGTGGTCATCTTTAACAGTGAAGAGGTCATCATAGAAACTTTGGACCTCATCCTCATACACTTTGGGCACATCCTCTTTGAACAGATGGCCCCCCTGCTGAAATTCCACTATCTCAAGAATTTGTCTCATACCCGCCATTTCAGAAATCTCTGGTCAAAAGTGCGACCGCACAACACCTTCTAGGACCTCAACCTTTCTTGCCCTAGCACACTTACACTTTTCACCTTTTTTACAAAACCGGGTTCCCCAATAGTTTCCCACTTCCTTCTACCAGACCTCCCAGTGGGCTTACCCTTGCCATTTGATTTCACCAGAATATCATCATCAGACACTGATTCTTCCTCTACAACTTTCTTAGACTTGATACTACCTTTCACATACTTTTTACTTGGTGTGTCAACAGGTTCCTTGGAAGCACTCTTAACATGTTGTTTCTTTTTCTGAGATATCTTAACTAGGGAAATTGGTTCCTCTTGAGCATCCTCACTGCCACTACTGGTATATTTTTTTCACACAAAATTTCTCATTTCTTCATCAGCCTCTTCTCCTTTTTCTTGCTACTCCTTTTGCTTTTATTCAAGGCAGACTCAAATGCCTATTTCTGTTGCAACCTTGTGGTAGGTCACTTAAAAAGGGGCTCAGGAGTGAACACGTGCTTTCTAATCTTGAAGCGTACACTGAGAACCACAACATCATGTTCATCCTCATTACAAGATCTCACAACAAGAGGGATAGACTCCAACGACTAAGCATCAAAGCGAGGGGATCAACAGGGTTCCCAGTAGCTTCTTCAGGTGCGGACGGTTTGAAGAGCACCAGTCTTCCTTCTTCTCCTAAGAGCGGAGTCCCTTCCTCCTGAGACTCAGGTATGGTAGAAGGTACCTCATTTACCAGTCCCTCAGCAGCAATGGGCAACATGTTTTTGATAGCCACCTTTTTCTTGAGGTTCCATAGCAGCAACAGTAACCAAAGGACTCATATCTTTCTCAAAAACCCCTTTTTCTTGTTGAGTTTCACCCTTTTCTTCATCCTTGTTCTGTTCTTCGAGAGTATCAGGCAATAGAGAAGGAACGCTATCTATCTTTGGTGATTCTGAGGCCTCAACACTTAAGGGAGGAGTATGGTCAGAGGGAGTGGTGAGGGAGATAAGAGGTGAAAAGGAATCAGGCTTGGGTATATTGGTGTCAGCAATGGTGGAAGGGGGAACATTTGGTAACGTTTCTGAAATGGCAGATTAGTCGAGGATGTTCTCATCAAAGGTGGGTAGGGTTGCTTGCTCTTCAACCATGGTAAATAGTTAGGTTGAAGATGATCGCTCAAGGTTAGGAAGTGAAGGGGTTCTAAGGATGGAAGGGATAATTATGAGGGAAGAGAAACGGGTTCTGAAAATGACGGTAGGTTTGATGGAAGACGCACCATTGTAGAGGGAAGTGAAAAGATTTGAAAGAAAAGACGTGATATACAAGGTCTGAGAAGGTGGATGATGTGGCAGTTAATTTTGTTTCTTTTGTGATATGCATGAGAAAAACACATGACTACTAACCTATGGTACAAAAACCATGTTCCTGACCGGTCTTTCAAAAAGATTTTCAACTCTCTTTTGTCGCTCATGCATTGTTCCTTCAGCTTCTATAATCATCATGCGTGTCTACCTGCAACGGTATAGAAGTGAGTTAGGCTTGTCCAGAAAACACTTTAGCTAGATTTTCAACTCTCTTTTGTCGCTCATGCATTGTGGACTACTTCACTTGAAGACCCAAGAAAAAGTTCAGCTCCCCCATCATTCTCATCTCAAACTCTCTTCACATGAGCTTTGAAAATTCCTCACAAAGTGAGTTAGCTCTTTCCCCGAAGCTGATATCATCAACATATACCTGAACAATGAGTAGGTTCCTTCCTCGTTTCTTCAGAAATAGAGTGTTGTCAATTTTTCCTCTTGTAAATCTGTTTTCTAAGAGAAATTTTGACAACCTTTCATACCAAGCTCGAGGATCCTGCTTCCATACAGTTCTTTGTCCAATTTGAACACATATTCAGGATGTTCATGACATTCAAAACCTGGAGGTTGCTTAACATAGACCTCTTCCTTGAGTAAACCATTCAGAAATGCACTTTTGACGTCCATTTAAAACATAGTGAATTCCATATGTGATCAAAGGCAATGAGAATTCCGATGGCTTCCATACGAGCAACTGGAACGAAGGTCTCATCATAATCAATCCCTTCCTCCTGATTGTAAGCTTAGACAACTAGCCTTGCCTTGTTCCTTGTAGTGTTTCCTTGCTCATCAAGCTTGTTTCTGAACACCCACCTGGTCCCTATGATGGTTATGTCTGAGGGTGTAGGTACTAGGTGCCATACATTATTCCTCTCAAATTGATGCAGCTCCTCTTGCATATCTGTGATCCAGTCTGCATCCTTCAAGGCTTCTTTAATATTTTTGGGTTCTATTTGGGAGAGGAAGGCTGAGAAGGAAAGTGAGTTTCTGGCTTTGGATCTAGTTTGGACTCCAGAATCAAGGGGGCTGATTATATTATCGAGAGGATGAGAGCTTTTGTGTTTCCAGTTTGGCACTTGAATATCATTAGTTGAGGAACTAGGTAATCCTGACTGGTTCCCTTGCATTCTTCTCTCTGCTACTTGTGGAGTACTTTGAACTGTATCGACCACTCTTTTTTCATCTTCAGTGGTTGTGATTTGGGTACCTGGTTCCTCTTGAGTTGGAGAGGAGGGGGTTGCATTGTCTTCATTTGTCTCCTTTACATGACTCATAAAATCTGCCTTTCCATTTGCCATGTCAATGATCTCTCCTGGAACCAACATTGGCTCACGGTCTTTATCATCCTTGTTGCTCTTCTCAACAGATGGAAGGGACTCATTGAAGATTACATAAACACTTTCTTCCACACACTGAGTCCTTTTATTGTAAACCTTGTAAGCTTTGCTTTGAGAAGAATACCCCAGAAAAATTCCTTCATAACTTTTAGCATCAAATTTTCCAAGCTAATCCCTTCCATTATTGAGAGCATAACACTTGCACCCAAACGTTCTTAAGTGGGTCAGCTTGGGTTTCCTTCCATTTAGCAGCTCATAGGGTGTTTTGTTAAAAAAGGATCTGATCATACACTTGTTCACCAAGTAGCAGGTAGTATTTATGGCTTCTGCCCAGAAGTTTTTAGCTATACCACTATCAGTAAGAATTGTTCTGGCCATATCTTCAAGGGTTCTATTCTTCCTTTCTACAACTCCATTTTTCTGTGGAGTTCTTGGAGCTGAGAAGTTGTGGGTGATGCTATTTTCACTGCAGAATTCATCAAACATGGCATTGTCAAAATCTGTTCCATGATTGGATCTAATGCAAGCCACTTTTAATTCCATATTCACTTGGATTTTCTTCACAAAGGCTACAAGCACTTTGAAGGTCTCATCCTTTGTTCTGAGAAACAGTGTCCAAGTGAATCTTGAGTAGTCATCAACTATCACAAAAATATATATTTTTCCTCCCCTGCTTGGCATTCTCATAGGACCACATAGATCCATATGAAGAAGTTCAAGTGGCTTTAATGTGCTGACATCCTTCTTTGGCTTTAATGAGGATTTCACATGCTTTCCTCTAGCACAGGCATCACACACTCTGTGCTCTTTGAATTTTGAATTTGGAAAGCCACGCACCAGGTCCTTCTGTATTAGTTTATTCAGAAGAGAGAAACTTGCATGTCCCATCCTTCAGTGCCATAATTCTGCATCATCATCAACTTCTTTTAGGCAGCTCATATCACCACTCTATAGGGACTCGAAATTAGCAATGTAGATGTTCTTGTATCTTTTGGCCACTAATACCACGTCCCCAGTTACCAGATTAGTAATTGTGCATATCTTTGACAAGAAATCCACCTTGTTTCCCTTATCACAAATTTGAGAAACACTCAAGACACTGTACTTCAGACCATTGACATAGTACACGTTCTCAATTGAGTGTGAGAGAGACTTTCCAATTTTTCCAACTCCGAGAATGTACCTCTTTTTCCCATTTCTGTTTGAAGTCATACAACTCACATAAGCAAGAGTCCATTGATGGATAAATAGCTCACATAAGCTTGAGTCCATTGATGGATAAATATAACAAGTGTGCATCAGGTCCTTTATCTGGTTCTTGACAATAAGTTTGTTAGATCATCAAATCATAAATCTAGGATACTCTAAATCCATCATGCACATATCATGATTGTGCCCGTTTGGATTATGGAAATCCTGATGGGCTTTGGACAAGGCTTGCCTTAGAGTTATTATGCGGACAACATTCTAACTCGTACTAGGTTCGGACATGATGCATGCACAGTTAACAACAGAGTGGGGATTTCTATAAGAGTCTAGACCAGCCCTCAAGTGGACAACTTGAGAGGGAAAGGAACGGAACCATCGACTGCACTGCTGATCGACTACTTTTACCGCAAATAAGCCTTTCCAAATTTAAAAGGGTGATATAGGAAGAGCACGTACACACATCAAGTGCCACTATGGTATTAATTGTGCATGAGTGGAATATGATGTATAACATGTAATTATGCAAAGATAAAACAACACGTTGTCAAGTATTTTGCAAGATGAAGCGATAAATGTATTATTTAATAAATATAAAGACAGAAAAGAAATAAAAACAACAAAGGAGTTAGTTTGTATAATGGAAAAATTATAATAAAGCGATAAAATGGGTAGGGATTGGGAAAGACATAACAATTTTTTTTTTTAAAATTGGAGCAAGTGAACATGATTGGGAAATAACGGAGGGGATGCATATTATGACCAAATTAAGCGAGGAATTGCATGTAAGTTCTTACAAAGGGAAAAATAGGGAAGGTGTGTGCATGTGGAAAATAAAAGGGAGAATGCGAGCGGGATGTTCAAAATAATAAAGACACGCTTCTCGAGAGAGACTAATTCATACAGACCAAGTTCATTATCGTAAGAGCCTAAAGAAATCCCCAGCATAGTCTCTATGTTGTGGCGCCCCTTTTTCTCATGAAATCGAGTTTCCACACGTGAAAACTCTTTTAAAGGAAGGGTATTAAAAGAGAGAGTCGCCACCTAATGGGTTTGAGGTGCGTTAGGGCACCTATTTGCAAATAACTCTGGATTAACCAGTCTACGTCGACAAAGATCGGGTAAGGGCTCAAATTACCTTGAGGAGAATGTATTAGGCACTCCTCGAGGTCCACAACGGTGGGTCTCGACCGAACTCGAATTATATGATTCAGTCTAAGAGAAAAGAAAAACTTGGACAAATAAAAGAATTACTTTAAACAGAAATGGGGAGTCCTACGTTTTTAGCCTAAAGGATCACCCCGTGCAATATAAATAATACTTTGTAACTCCCTCAAGATGGGGTGTTGCTCATATTACTCAGCGGGCACATACTATCATCTACTACTACCCAGTTACTATCTTTAAGTTGTTTACCTAAAGCGCTCTAGTCAATTCTAAGTCGTACCCTATGTGTGCCCTACCCGTCCCAGGCCTATGGTACAGGAGGCATTTGGACCTCTATTTCAGGGTGTTTCTAGACCTTAACTTAGGCTTCTCAAAAAAGAAAATACTAAGCGACATAGAAAAAATAGTTTAGGACTTTCAAATAGAAGCAAGTATGGGCTCAAGTTAGCCTCTGCATTTAGACATCAAATTCACGCCAAACTGGTTAACATTTTGACAAATTTTAATTAATTAAAGTATAATCATATAGGCATGGTCTCAATGTGATATTAAAAGAATAAGCAGACAGTCCTGAGCAGCAATGCTGAGGATCCTCTCTAGATGTTAACCTTTTAGAAAGAATCTGCTCTGATACCAATTGATAGAATGTATGAGTTCACCAAACTGTATAGAGACCTGGTCCTATACCATTTCCCACGAAAATAGCTAATGAAAAAGTAAGTAAATGACACACGAGATTTTACGTGGAAAAATCCCTACTTAAGGGGATAAAAAACCATGGCCAACACTTGTTGGATTTCAACTTTACTACTTGAGAAATCTTTAGATTACAACCTATTGTAACCTAGGAATTAAACTCTTAATACCTCACTAACTTGTAATACACCTATTCAAGACAACTTGCATTACACCTATTACGAAGACTTCAACTCATGACTAACTCTAGTCACGACACAAACTCTAAGGGTTTACGGTTTTTTGGAGGTTCCTACTTAAATCTTTTAAATAAGAAAAATAGGAATTACAATGAATAAAAAATACAAAGATACAACTCAACTAAGGACATAACAAATACTTGTTGTAGGAACTGGTCCGTAGTAGTGTTGTACTTTGTTCCTGATGCACTCGTGACTTCAATTCTTGATGATCAGATCTTGAGTTCTTGAATGATCTCACAAGTGTTCAAGTGATGTTTTATTGTAATGCTTCTTGTTAATATACTTTGGATGGCATCAGTTGGATGAAGTATACACTTGGTTGGTACAAAGCCATTCCCAAGGGGAAGTGACTGCTGCACTGTAGCATTTACAATGCATGCAGTTACTTTCTACATGTAGAGTTGACTTCGTACTGTTGTCAGCGAGACTCCAAGGGATCAGATCTCTGAGTTGATTCTTTTCTGTCTGAAGTCATACAGCTCACATAAACTTGAGTCCATTGATGGAGAAATATAACAAGTGTGCATCAGGTCCCTTATCTGGTTCTTGACAATAAGTTTGTTAGATCATCAAAGCATAAATCTATGATACTTTAAATCCATCATGCTCATATCATGATTGTGCCCGTTGGGATTATGGAAATCCCGATGGGCTTTGGACAAGGCTTGCCTTAGAGTTATTATGCGGACAACATTCTAACCCATACTAGATTCATACATGATGCATGCACAATTAACATCAGATGGGGTTTTCTATAAGAGTCTAGACCGGTACCCTCAAGTGGACAACTTGAGAGGGAAAGGAACGGAACCGTCGACTTCACCGCTGATCGACTAGTTTTACCGCAAATAAGCCTTTCTAAATTTAAAAGGGTGATATAGGAAGAGCGCGGACACTCATCAAGTGCCACTATGGTATTAGTTGCGCACGAGTGGAATATGATGTATATCATGTAATTATGCAAAGATAAAACAAAACGTTGTCAAGTATTTTTCAAGATGAAGCAATAAATGCAGTATTTAATAAATGTAAAGACAGAAAAGAAATAAAAACAAGAAATGATTTATTTTGTATAATGGAAAAATTATAATAAAGCGATAAAAGGGGTAGGGATTGGGAAAGACATAACAAACTTTTTTTTAAAAATTGGAGCAAGTGAACATGATTGGGAAATAACGGAGGGGATGCATATTATGACCAAATTAAGGGAGGAATTGCATGTAAGTTCATATAAAGGGAAAAATAGGGAAGGTGTGTGCATGTGGCAAATAAAAGGGAGAATGCGAGCGGGATGTTCAAAATAATGAAGACACGCTTATCGAGAGAGACTAATTCATACAAACCAAGTTCATTATGGTAAGAGACTAAGGAAATACCCAGCAGAGTCTCCATGTTGTCACGCCCCTTTTTCTCGCAATCAGGTTTCGACACGTGACAACTGTTTTTAAGGAAGGGTATTAAAAGAGAGAGTCTCCACCTAATGGGTTTGAGGTGCGTTAGGGCACCTGTTTGCAAATAACTCTGGATTAACCAGTCTACGTCACCAAAGATTGGGTAAGGGCTCAAATTACCTTGAGGAGAAGGTGTTAGGCACTCCTCGA